>CABHPP010113398.1:0-24433 GCA_902168425.1 Peromyscus attwateri
GCCAGTAGCTCAAACCCGCATTTTGTGGCATCTAGCTGCCTTATGAGACATGAAGCAGGAACCTGGTTTTGGCTCTGTTTAGAATTGCTTATTAAATATTCTCAGGTTTAAGGTGGAAACTCGAGCCGTTGGGTGCCATTTGTAGCTAGAGTTTTCCTGCCTGACCCACAGTCAGGACAAATCTCTGTCACCTGCCAGTCCCACAGCCGCTCAGACCCAACCAAGTAAACACAGAGACTTATATTGCTTACAAACTGTATGGCCGTGGCAGGCTTCTTGCTAACTGTTCTTATATCTTAAATTAATCCATTTCTATAAATCTATACCTTGCCATGTGGCTCGTGGCTTACCGGCATCTTCACATGCTGCTTGTCATGGCGGCAGCTGGCAGTGTCTCCCTCTGCCCTCCTGTTCTCTCAATTCTCCTCTCTGTTAGTCCCGCCTATACTTCCTGCCTGGCCACTGGCCAAATAAGTTTATTTATTGACCAATCAGAGCAACACATTTGACATACAGACCATCCCACAGCAGGAAAGAATCCTTCATGAATTTCTCACAAAGACTGTCTTCAGTAGTAAATAGAATGGTCCCAAATTCAGAAGCCAGTCAGATAATAATCAAATCTTTGGCCTCTGAGAACACGAATGCAGCATGCAAGAGAATAATCAGGCTGTTAAAGGAAAGATCTGCACCCTTGGAGGACTGGATCAGGGACACAATGTTGAGTCTCATGACCATGATGATATGTGGATAGAAGCAATTTCAAAAGGTATGAGGAATGTCAGATGTTTTAGATGTGGATAGCAAGGACATTTGAAAAGGGACTGTAAACAGGGCTTTCCTAGAAACAATGTTTCTTCAAGGAGCAATGGCAACAGAATGCCCCTTCCTTCTGGAGTATGCAGAAGGTGTGGTAAGGGTAAACATTGGACCAATGAATGTAGATCAACAAGGGACAGAAAAGGTAATCCTTTGCTTCTGTCCTTGGGAAACTCCCAGAAGGGCCTCAGGCAGGCCCCCACAGCAAATTCAGTTCAGACCTTTCCTGCCATCATAGAAGAAACCCCTACTCAGAGCAATTAAATAACCAAATGCCTATTGGAATAAACCAGGCTGCTGGGGTGATAGAACAGCTGAGACAGAGAAAATAAAATATTCAGGAAAATCTATAAAGCAAATTTTTGGCAAACTTCTGTAAATGAACAAAGACCAAAAATTAACAATACAAATAAATGATGTTTTGTTATCTGGCTTAGTAGACACAGGTTCAGACGTGACCATAATTGCACCAGAATTTTGGCATCCAACTTGGCCTCTTTAGGCCAGCATCTCTGAGTTGGAGTGCATTTCGGGGATACTAGGGTTCCTGCAGCACTTCCTGTAGCACACAGCTGAGGCAGGAAGGTGCAGGACCCAGGGGAAGATTGCTAATGAACAAAGTAAGCTAAAGCCGGTGGGAACGGCACAGTTGTCCACTTTCCTACAAGTCCCGGGTGGATAGGTCCACAGTTGCAAAAAGAAATCTGACAAAAGCTTTCCTATCAGAGTAAGGACCTTTCTGGGAAAACGGTAAAGCTGAACTGTGTCTGAAGCAGTTGTGCTGCTGAGTCAGAACGCTGTCTGGGGAAAGGGCCCAGCCAGGGCAGAACAGAACTATCCAGGAGTAAAGCTTTCCTATCTATCAGAGAAAGCATCTTTTTGAGAAAAGCTTTGTTTCCACTGACTCCAGGTGAGATGAGGGAGTGTAGCCCTAAGGGGTGATTGCCTCTGGCATAAGCTCTGTCCTTGAGCACCCAGACAAGCAAACACAACCCACTGGGGGACTGGGCCAGGTGAAGGCCTGATGAGGCAAAACACCTGTTCTAATGGGAGTTTAGACATGGCAAAAACCTCCCTTGTTAGATTTTCAGTCTGTACGCAAACCACACAGACCCCGAAAACAAACGGAGAAAAAGCCCCTACCTTCAGTAGCAGGGAAAGCCGCCACTGTAGTGTCGGAAACTTTCTGGGGCAGAGGGGAAAAACTGAGACCAAACTGGGAACCGACTCTCTGAAGAAATGGAGAAGGGACAGATTCCTCCCCAGAAAATGCATGACCTGACAAAGCTGCTAGAGTTTGAGGCAGAGGCAGCTAGCAGAGGAACAGAGCAGCCTGAGATATCTGAAGCTCTGCATCTGGGGGGAAAGGAACAAGCAAAATGAGAATAAAATCAGTGGGAGAAAATCTCTCTGAAGGAGCTATGGAAAAGCTGTTGTAAATGTTTTTGTTTTTCACTGACTGGCTAAGGCAAACACAAGCCCCGAGGAAAGTTGCTATCAGAAATTGCCCACCTCAATTCGCACTAACGAGGCAGGTGCAGTTCTGATCTGGGGCCAGTGTCTGATGAAGGAGAAACACCTGTTAAAGCCAGCTGAGGAGAGAATAGAAATCTCCCAATTGTTATGCCCAGATCACAACCCCAAAGAGACCACTGAAGACTGTGGATGTCCAGAATGCAACAGCAAGGTTTATTCTATAGATACAAGTCTAGACAGGGAACTCGTTCCTAGACCCAATACAGTGAGTCAGGGAGGAGTTGCTCTTTCTTTGTGAGGCTAGCTTTTTAAAGGCAAAAACCACAAGCCCTTCAAGGCAGTTGGGGGGTGGGGTTGGGGGTTTTGCACGGGTGCAACTCGGATTGGTTTATTTTTATCTCTGTTCTCTTTTAATTGGGTAAGGGTATGTAATCTTTGAATTTACTGGTTGGGGGTTACAATTGTCATTTTGGGGGCTGTCCAGGACAAGTCCCAGGCTTTGTCCTTGAGCTGCCATGGGGGCTGGCTTGCCTAGCACATACTGACTGTGGGGGCTGGCTCAGTGGTCCAGGCTCTGTCCTTGAGCTCATGCACATAACTCTATGTTGGTGAGGGGTCCCAGACAGTAAATATCTGGCTGAACTTTGAGCAGTCAGAGTACGTGCAGAAAGGGAGCTACTGCAAGGACTATGTCTTTCGTTCACGGCCCTCCCAGAAACTGCTTGCTCAAGTCTCAGGAAACTGAAATTGAGGCCTGACCTCTGAGAGAAGACTGAGCAACCTGTTATGGCATCTGCTTGGTCCTTTCACCAATGTTCCATAATTGAAAACTCAAGCTTAGTTCAAGCCTCCAGGGCAAGAATTTCAAAGCAAGCCCAGTAAAAGAACTTAGAAGTTGACTCTCAGACCCAAAAAGAACTATGGGAAATGGAGTCCATAAGCTAGCTCTTAACAGTGAGCTGATGAAGAGAATGCATTCTGGGAAATGTAGTTTTTCAGCTAAAGATGGTGATACTGTCCAAAAACTTTTCTGCTAAGAATGAAGTTTCTTCTCAAAGCAATGCTAGAAAGCTTAATCTTACCTCTTGAGCTCAGATCAGACAAATCCACCTATAAGAGCAAATAAGCCACTTTAAAATCTTTAAAACAAGGGAAATCAGTTTATACACTGAACATTGTTTTAGATCTGAAGAAACTTAATGTTGAAATTAAAAAAGTTCTTTGCTTAGCCGGGCGGTGGTGGCGCACACCTTTAATCCCAGCACTCAGGAGGCAGAGCCACGCGGATCTTTGTGAGTTCGAGGCCAGCCTGGGCTACCAAGTGAGTTCCAGGAAAGGTGCAAAGCTACACAGAGAAACCCTGTCTCGAAAAACAACAACAAAAAGTTCTTTGCCTTTTGAACAAACTGCCTGCAACGAGTAATTCCTTTGCAAATCTAATGAAACAAGGAAACAAGCATTCAAAAAAGAAATGACTGCTTTATAGATGGGAAACAAACTTCAGAAAAATCTGTCTTACAAAAGAGTTGTTTCACTTGAAAGTTCCTTAGAAGAAATCAATGCTAATTTTCACAGCTGCTAATAATAACACCAGGAGTTAAAGCTAATGAAGTGAAAATACTAAATCCTGAAAATGCTTTTTCTCAGAGTAAGCTAATGAAGAATATGTTTCATGAAAGAACATCTATGTTCTTAACTCCTTTAAATAGTGACAGTTTTGGTAAAAATATTGGAACTACAAATTCAAGATGCTATTCACAAAAGAAAGCTGCCATGCTTTGTGGGCCATATTAGAGCTCACTCCAATCTTCCTGGTCCTTTAGCTGAGGGTAATGTGATGGCTGATAAGTTAACAAAGATAGTAGCATTATCCCAAGTGGAAATGGCTCAACAGTCATATGCTCTTCATCATCAAAATAGCAAAAGCTTAAGAAAGCAATTCAATCTTATCAAAGAAGCAGCTCGTCAAATAGTTAAACGATGTGGGGTATGTCCAAAATATTTCCTGTCCCTCACTTAGGGGTAAACCCTCGAGGTCTTCTTCCTAATCATCTATGGCAAATGGATGTTACTCATATTGCAGAAGTTGGCAAATTAAAATATGTACATGTGACAATTAATACTTATTCAGGATTTTTAATGTCTAGTGGGGAAGCTACAAAACATGTAATTATGCACTGCTTGAAGTGTTTTTCATATATGGGTATACCAAAAATTATTAAAACTGATAATGGTTCTGGATATAGTAGTAAGGCATTTCAACAATTTTGTACCCAATGGGAAATCATACATAAAACAGGTATTCCTTATAATCCTCAGTGACAAGGTATTGTAGAAAGGGCTTACAGCAGTCTTAAAATACAACTTCAAAAAATAAAAATAAAAAGGAAGAAATTTACCCTCAATTGCCACATAATACATTAAATCATGCTCGTTTTGTTCTGAACTATTTGAATATGGATGTCCGTGAGCAGTCTGCCGCAGATAGATTTTGGCACAGTGGCACCCAAGCGACTTTTGCTCAAGTGAAATGGAAAGATCCCTGCTCGGGATTATGGAAGGGTCCCGATCCTGTGTTAATATGGGGTCGAGGACATGTTTGTGTTTTTTTACAAGAGGAGAATGAAGCTCAGTGGTTACCAGAGCGTCTGGTAAGGAGCGTGGAACTAAGGAAGGGTCAGCTCCAATGACATTCCTATAAAGGAACCATAATGAAAGTGGCTCGATTAGTGTTTCTGAGGTTTTGTCACTGGTTAATGCAAACAGTGAGGAAATAGAGTTCAGAGCTGTGCCGCTTTTGGCTTTACTAGCTCCTTTAGAAAAATACTTTATATCACCTAATAGCTGTGCAGTATTTGGCGAAGAGCTTTACAGCAGCTAAATATGGTAATTTCACCCTCAGCGTGAAGTGAAGTTTTTCAGTAGAACAAACCAAAAGTACTGCTGTAATAGAAATGTTTGTCTGAATTGAAGTACTTAGGGGAGCTATTATGAATTTGGGTGAAGGGACAGCCTCTAGTTAAAAAACGTTTACCGCTGACAGTGCATCTCTGCCGGTTCTGGAATGGCTGAGAGAACTCAGCAACTTTGGGGTGTGGTTTTGTCCTGGGAAGGTTACAGTCCCCTAGCAACAAGTATCACAACTCTATAACGACAACACTCACTAAATCCCAGTGTTATATAGCAAAGCTGACTATAAACTCTAAACTTTAGAAATGATGTACGTACTTCCTGTCTAGTTAAGAGAATCTTTCTAATAGAGATAGTGATAATAATTAAGAGTAAGAAGTAGAAAAAGATGAAAATAAGATATGTGAGTTAGTAGAAATTATTCTGTCTTGTTAGATCTGAGTTAAGAAATCTTTAGGTGTTTGCTAAGTTAAATATATGCTAATGGTAGTCCCATATAAGTTTGAAAAATAGATTTATAGAGTTCCTTTAAGAATATAAGCTTGTAAGAAGCATCTAAGGTAGTCTTAAGACACGTAATAAGCTTGTAAGAAATAAAGATGCTAGTTGTAAATGTAAGTTTAAATAAGAAATAAGAATATGGAATGAATATAAGAAGTATATAAGAAGTAATAAGAACTATATTTGCTAAAGTAGTTCTATAATTTCCTTAAGGAGGATAAATAAGTAGATGTTAATATGTTATATGTGAGTTTGTAAAAAAAAAAGTGTAAATGTTGAATGTGAGTCTAAATGCTTTGCAAGATATGTTATATATGAGTTTGTAAAAAAGTGTAAATGTTAAGTGTGAGTCTATGCTTAATGTATATGGTGAAGAACCCGAAACACAGAAGGTAGTGTCCTAGCAGACTGCAAAGTACACAGTCTGAATGGTTTCAAAAGCTCCAGAAGCTGCTAAGAAGCTAAGAATGGCGGACGCCAGAACCACAATAAGGCATCTGCAGTTGAGATCTGTGGAAAATCAACGCAACACGGAAAAACCTGAGATAACATCAAAAACGGTGCGGTTTAGAATACTACTGTACCTAAAAAGGTCTCTGGCTTGAGAATAAAAGTTGCAGAGACACTTGTTTGAACTAAAATTGTTAACTGCAAAAAGTTTTGGTTGTAAAATGTCTCTTCCTATTTGGAAGTGAAAGCCTGATACCAGAATTTACTTTTTTTGAACTTTTTGAACTTAAAATAATGAGATAAAACTACAAAAAGATTTTTGTTATGGATTTCTTCATATTTAGAAGGCACGTACCAGAATTTATTATTTGAATTTTGGGACTTAAGAAATGAAATGAACAATAATGATTTCATTGCAATGGGATAATTTTGAGTTTACTTATAGTAATGACCTAGGAACTGTTTTCTGGAATTGGGTTAAAAATGGAACTGTTTAAATGAAGAAATGTATTGTTTCTACCTAGAGTCAAGATGCAATTTTGTGTATGCATATATGCTTTATTAACTGGTGATTCATGAATTGTTTTGTAGAACAGTTTATGTAAAAATGGAATTACTTATGGAACTGGTTTTGTGTTACAAATGGAACTGTTTAAATAGAAAAGTTTGTGTTTTCTAATTAGGTTTGAGATTTTGTTTAAAAAATTATATAAAGAAAGGGGAGAAGTAATATTCCTTAGTGTATTTAATTTAAAAAATATTTTCTTGTTTGAGTGAATTAATGTCATGTTTTGTTAGTAAGAAATGCAAATGGAGCCGGGCGGTGGTGTCGCATACCTTTAATTTCTGTGAGTTCGAGACCAGCCTGGTCTACAGAGTGAGTTCCAGGAAAGGCGCGAAGCTACACAGAGAAACCCTGTCTTGAAAAAACAAAAAACAAACAAACAAACAAAAAAAGAAATGCAAATGGGGTATACTAAGAGACTACTTTTAAAGTGTAAAGAGTTTATTAAGAAACTGTTTTGGGGGCTGGAGAGATGGCTCAGAGGTTAAGAGCACAGACTGCTCTTACAGAGGTCCTGAGTTCAATTCCCAGCAACCACATGGTGGCTCACAACCATCTGTAATGAGATCTGGTGCCCTCTTAATACATGCTGTATACATAATAAATAAATAAATCTTTTAAAAAAAAAAAGAAAGAAAAGAAACTGCTTTTGGATCTTTTGCTAAAAGTTTTCAAAAAATGTTAATGGTTAGATTGAGAATATTGCTTTTCAATATGGGTTTACAGGGATTGTAAACCCATAAGTTTTGTAAGTTTGGGCTCCTCTAACTAGGTTTGAGATTGTTTTAAAAAATTATAAAGAAAAGGAGGAGTTATGAGTGAATTAATATTGAATGTATGTTTGCCAGAAATTATGTTTAACCTATTGATATTAATGCACCCTGGTTTTGTGGAGTTAAGGAAATATTTAAGTTTGATGTGAATACATCAGAAGTTTTTCCTATGTTCTGTTAGCAAGAAAATTCAAACGATTAAGAGTTAAAGTTGTAAGACTGAGAAAATTGTTAACTATATATAGCACCATATATGTTAATTCAAATGGTTCTGTTAAGAGTTTGCTTTGAGTTGTAAGATTGGGAGAATTGTGACTATGTATAGCAATATTTATGTTAACCTATTAATGGTAATGATGAAGCTAAGGGATTCTTTAAGTTTGCAATTTCATTAAGTTTTTGGTTTAGAAAGGGCTTGAGGCAGCTAAGACTGCTGTAGTCACCTTGGACCTAATCCAAAAAAGAAATGCCATCTTTATCATCCTCTACTCCCATACTGGGAGGTGTAACAGCTATGGAGATTGCTGTAAGCTATTGAGTTCTTTTTTTATATATTAAGAAAGGGGGACCTGTGGGAACCCATTTTCAAGTTCCTCATGGCTTTACCCAGCAGGTCTGCATAGAGAGGACGATTAGGACCACAGGCCTGAGTGCAGGTGTCTGAGATGGTCTGCACTTGGCTCTGCTGGGGGAAGTCTTTTGCTCCACCCCTTGGTGTCTCTATAAATACCCTGGGGCCGAGACAGTCAGCGCCCGTTGGAAAAGGTTCCAGGCCCTCTCGAGGCTGTCCTTTATTTTCTATCTGTTTATCTCCACAATCTAAATCCTTCTATCTAATATTTCCTGCTGCTCGCACTCAAGAAAGCTCTGGGGAACTGTGGGGTTGGTGGATAAACGCCTCGCATAAGAGATAATGGTACACACCTATAATCCTAGCATTCAAGTTGAGGAAAAGGGATCACAAAAATCCCCCCTCAAAAAATTAGCATAATAAAATTAGTACTTTTGGCCTGGGGATGTGGCTCAGTAAAAAAGCATATGCCTAGTATGTGAGAGGTCTGTCTTGGTCAGTGTTCCATTACTAGGAAGAGACACTATGATCACAGAAACTCTTATAAAGGAAAACATTTCATTGGAGCTGACTTACAGTTCTAGAGGTTTAGTCCATTATCCTGAAGGCAAGGGAGCATGGCAGCATGGAGTCAGACAGGTAGCTAAGAGTTCTATATCAGGATCTGAAGGAAGCAGGAAGAGAGAGCCACTGGTCCTGGCTTGGGCCCTTGAAACCTCAAAGCCTACCCTCAGTGACACACTTCCTCCAACAAAGCCACACCTCCTAACTCTCTCAAGTAGCATCACTCCCTGGTGACTACACATTCAAATACATGAGTCTATGGAGGCCATTCTTTTGCAAACCACCATAAAGCCTTAGATTTGTTTTGCTTTTTTTTTAATTTATTTTATTTTATTTTACAATATAATTCAACTTTACATATCAGCCATAGATTCCCCCATTCTCCCCCCTCCCGCCCCGCCCTGTTTTGCTTTTTTTAATTTAAAAGTTTTTTTTCCATTTTACATACCAACCACAGTTCCCCCTCCCTCCCCTCCTCCTGCTCATCCCCTACCTTTCCCTCACCCCCCACCACCATCCACTCCTCAGAGAGGGTAAGGCCTCCCGTGGAGAGTCAACGAAGTCTGGCATATCAACCAGAAAGACAAACATGGTATGTACTCACTCCTAAGTGGGTATTACACGTGAAGCAAAGGGTAACCAGGCTACAAGCCACAACCTCAGAGAGGCTAGGTAACAAGGAGGACCCTAAGAGAGACATGCATGGATCCCCCTAAGAAGGAGAAATAGATAAGATTTCCTGAGTAAATCCTGAGTAATTTGGGAGTGTGTGGGTGGGTGGGGGGGAGAAGGTAAGGGGAGATGGCTATATTTTTTTTTAATTGAACAATTACAGAAATATGTACATAAAGCATAAAATTTACCATCTCAACTTTTACTTTTTCTTTTGCAGTGCTGGGGATGGAACTTTAGGCCTTGTTCAGGCTCCACAAGCACTGTACCACTAATCTCCATTCACATTTTTGTTTTGTTTTTGTTTTTTGTTTTTTGTTTTTTTGAGACAGGGTTTCTCTGTGTAGTTTCGGTACCTGTCCTGGAACTCACTCTGTAGACCAGGCTGGCCTCGAACTCACAGAGATTCGCCTGCCTCTGCCTCCCGAGTGCTGGGATTAAAGGCATGCGCCGCCGCCACCACCACCCTCTATTCACATTTTTATGTATGTAGTAGTGTGAAATTATACACATTCCCAGCACTGTGGAATTACCACTAGGTATCATCTCCAGAATGCCTTCATCTTCTTCAGATGGACTAGTAAACACTAACTCTGTACTCCACTCATGACATAAGCCATTTAAAAACCAATTTTTATTTCATTTATTACTTTTTAAAAATTTAGTACTTTGGGCTTGACGATGTAATGTAGCTCAGTAATAAAGCATATGCCTAGCATGTGAGAGGGCTTAGATTTATGCTATGTACATAATACCATCCCCAGGAATAGACAGGTGAGGAAAAGTCATTTATGTGGAACAGATATGGGACATCTGAAAAACAGCAGTAGACTCGTACCTATAAGTTTATATTTGGAAGACAACCAAAGAAAATCCAAAATCCTGAGTTTGTGACCCAAACTGCATCAGAATTCTATCAATGTTAAAATATGAAAATTTAAAATCTTACTATATAGAAAGAGAAAGTAATCTGAAGCATTTAAATCATTTATTTATGTTGAGAGACCTAGTAGCTTTAGGAAAAGTAAGGCTTGATTTTCTTAATCTATAAAATGAGTGGGCCATATCACCAGCATGTGGCGCCACTGATGCCCTAGAGCCCTGAAGGGGAGAAGATAGGTTTCCAGGCCCCACCCACACAAGTATGAGAGTGGCAGCAGAGGAATGCCAGGCTGCTACCCTATGGGCCTGAGTGCCAGGTACCCTGCCCATGCTTGAGCCAAGGATAGGAAGTGACTTTTTGCTGCCCTTAGTAAAGATAGTGGCTAGGTCATACGACCTGTCCCCCTTTGACCTTAGCCAAGATGGCGCCTGACCATGTGATTGGCCTTATCAAATATGGCAACTGACCACGTGGTCACCTTTTTTTTTTTAAGACATACGAACACAAGCCGGGCGGTGGTGGTGCACGCCTTTAATCCCAGCACTCGGGAGGCAGAGCCAGGCGGATCTCTGTGAGTTCGAGGCCAGCTACCAAGTGAGTTCCAGGAAAGGCGCAAAGCTACACAGGGAAACCCTGTCTCGAAAAACCAAAAAAAAAAAGACATACGAACACATATGGGAGACATAAACTCAAGCATTCACAAGTCAATCAGGTGACCACCTCAATCATACATTTTCCATTCACACATACGAAATAACAGTTCTCCCCCAAACCCCCAAGGCTTTAACCAGCTTGGTAGCTCATTAGTTCATTAGTTAAGTTTCCTGTTAAAAGTACAGACAGGTGTGCCTCACTCATAGGCTTCATGGTAGCACTGACTACAAACAGTTTTCAAGAATCCTTAAATTTCTGTGGACTTTACTGATCCCAGCTTTTAGGAATGCATAGAGGCTTTTTGCTGTGACACCAAGATGTGAATCTGTTCCAGTTGTTTTATAGACACTTACAGGTTCCTATACAGGTCTACCCCTTCTGCCAGACTCATGCCAAGGCCAACCTGCAGGGGGCCCTCCAGATACGCCAGCCCCTGTACCAGCTCAGAGGACACCAACCGGGAGAGTACTGACAGGTTGATTTCACCCACATACAAGCTCCTGGAACATCAGTGCTGGTACCACCCCTCTAGATTCAAGGGCATATCTGCTCTTCCATCTGGCTCATTCACCCCTGCCTCTTCTGTACAACCAGGGCACTCTCCATTTCATTTTTTTTTCCGAGACAGGGTTTCTCTGTGTAGCTTTGCGCCTTTCCTGGATCTTGCTCTGTAGACCAGGCTGGCCTCGAACTCACAAAGATCCACCTGCCTCTGCCTCCTGAATGCTGGGATTAAAGGCGTGCATCACCACTGCCTGGCCCATTTCATTCTTTTCCCCATGACTAGTCCTGTTCATAGGGCAAGTATTAATAATCAGTTTTTTCTCCTAGCAACCTGCCTTCTCTGCCTCCTCAAGAAACAGATGACTGAGGTCTCCAGAATGACAGTTAACCAAATGCTTCTTCACTCACACCTTCCAATGAGTGTGACTCCCACTCCCCCATGTCGTCCCATGCCCCCAGGAAGTAGCCAGACTTGAACTGGCACCCCTATACTCAAGGAGTCTGGGATGATTAGGTGGAAGTTCCACCTCTCTCTCTCCCCAGACTCTGCCCCTGAGAAAGCCCACCAAGAGTCAGCCCCTCCCCAGGGTTGCTTAAGACCATGCCTACAGGCTACTTAAGACCTGGTTGCCATACCTGCCATGTGCTCTCATGTTCTCTCCCCTGCCTTCCCGAGAGTCACCTGGGAGTTGCTTTGCTCTGCTTATTAAAACTGGACTTAATAATTCGGCCTGATCTGACTTATAACATTGGCAGCATTACTCACTACCAGGGGATTGAACCTTTTCAGAAAATAGCCACTTATTTGTATTTTTTGTTCCAGATGAAGACAGTAGTAACCCACTGAAAGAATGTCTTTGAAGTTCACTGACTCACACTCCCACACAGTGGTCTTAAGGGACTAAAATCCCTGTTTCTTGGACAAGAGGAACCAAGGTTGGCTCCAAAGCCTCTGATTCAGACTGGTTTGTGGTTTCATCCTGCACTCCACCCTGGCAAATGTGTGCAGATTTCATGCTTGATACTTACTACTTATCAACAGTTCCTTCTGCTTGAGTTTTTCAAAATAATTAGTGTAAACTAGAATTAACAGAGAATGTCTTTACTTCATGTATTATAGCTTTTTTTAAGAATAATCAAAATAGCAGTGCTATGTGAGTAGTTCAGGGGAAGATGATATGAATGTGACTTGTTGGCTTCAAATACTAGCAACAGCCTCTAGCAGAAAAAGAGAATATCTTAAACTAGGCATTGTACCACACCCTTGCCTTGGGGGACTGAGAGAAGAGCATTGCTGAGAATTCAATGCCAGCCTGAGCTACACAGCAAGACGCTGTGCACAAAGAGGAGGAGGAGTGTGGACAGTGGAGGAAGGGAGAGGAGGAGGAAGAGGAATAGGAAAAAGAAGGAAAATAGAGGGAAAGAAAGAACTACCTAAGCACGTGACTGATTCTTAAATCATTTGAATAAGTGTTACTACTGATTTTACATTCTTAACTTAGTCAACTGTGAGAGGCACTGAAACTGCATTGTGTAACAACACTAAAATTTCAGCAGAGCATAGTCCAAATTATTGACTTGACTCAGGAGTTTGCAGGTCGAGCCACTGGTACAAGATGCACTCGGCGTGCCACGTGCCTCTTGTCTCATCCCTGTGATTAGACAGGTCCCTAGCAGGTAAAATAGAGCACAAGCACAATCATAAAGATGAATTTCGTAGCTTTGTACATGTCACGCTAGGATCTACAGTGGTTGACTAAAGGACTTTTTTCAATGTGTTTGAGGAGGTTTTCCCTTTCATCACAGCTATAATCTCACTGGCTGTTCCACACACCTGTATCTTTATGCACATCTCTGATGAATTTTGTTTTGTTTCGATTTTTTTTCTTTTTTAGACAAGATTTGTCTGTATTAACTACCCTGGCTATCCTTGAACTCACTCTGTAGCCCAGGCTGACCTGGAACTCACAGAGATCCACCTGCCTCTGCCTCCCGAGTGCGGGGATTAAAGGCATGCGCCACCATGCCGGGCCCCTTCTGATGAGTTAACTAGGACCTTTCTTAGTGTGTTGATGCCACCTCTGCTGCCATCTGTCTCTATCTATACAAGGCAATAACTCTTCTAAAGCATCACTATCTGCGATGACAGGGCTAGACGTAGGCCTCAAAGAGAAGGAACAAAGTGAGGAACATCAGACTGTCTGAATTAGCAGAGTGGGTCTTGACCACATGCAGGGAGGCACACTGGTAGACACACCCCATCCCACAAAGGCTGCATGAAAAAGTACTTGACAAAAGAAAACTGAAAGCCTTGCATGGTTAGCACTGCACTCTTACATTAATGGTGGAAACCAGAAAGATGAGGTCATCAAGAGAATTTGATGACACAATAAAGGTCTCAGAAGTCCGAAGCCTCCAGTAGTGTACCAAGAGCTCTCGGGTGAGTGTGAAGCCAGCCACGAGCCTGGAAGGACACGTGAGGGGAGCTGTGTTCTCGTTGGCCCAGCTGGCACACCTCTGCCACGTTGCTGATCCCCAATTCACTTGAAGACAGTACCACAGGTTAGAAGAGGCTCTATCCATCTTTGTTGTATACTCTGAGTAACATAATAGGGTTAAACATTCATATCCGAACTCACTACTCACTATTTTAGTTGTAGAGTTCTGTGGTTCACAGTGTTGTGGAAAGGACACCACTGTCCATCTTCCCCAACTGAAATGTTGTCCTCATTAAATGTTATCTCTCCCTTCTCATTGCCCTGGCCCCTAGCCACCACCACTGTGCTATCTACATCTGGAGCTGACTGCCCCAGGGACCCCCTTAGTGGAATCACAGAGCATTTAACCTTCTCTGATAGTATTATAATTTGGATATATGATCTGTCCAGGCAAAAAGCTCATGTGTCCCATGGTCCCTAGCCAGTAGTGTTTTTGCAGAAGGTTCTGGACACTTAAGAATTGGGTCATAGCTGAAGCAAGTAGATACCAGGGAGGGTGCCTTTGAAGGCTTTATTTCATCCCTGGTCTCCCTCTTTTTATTTCCTGTCATCATGAGGTGAGTAGCCTCTGTTTCCTGGTCTCTTACCACAGTGATTTCCTGCCTAACCACACACTTGACTCAACACAGCCAAGGACTACAGACTCCTGAAACCAAGCCAAACCTCCATTAAATTCATCCATTTAATTTGTTCTCTCAGGTATTTGGTCACACAGAGACTTTGAGCTGCGACATTTCAACTTAATGTTTATTTTTCAAAATTACCATGGTGGGAAATGTACAAGTTATCAGCTTGGTGATTAGATCAGCCTCATGGCTGGTTTCTCTGCCCCAGAATCCTGTCTCCTAGATTCTCTGCCCTAAAACCAGGATACTTGTGCAACTTGGACATCTTCATCACTTGGGATAGGCCTCTTTCTGGAAAGGGTTTGTTAAATACGTTAAAACCTCCCTGAATTTCATGATTTTTGTGATATCGTTTATGATACCCTGTTCTAAGCAGCCCTCCTGGTTCTTCTGGTCTCAAGTGTCATCCATGGCCTCCTAGTACTCCACTGTGATCTGCCTGAATTCTCTCACTATTCTTTCCCATCTGACTGGACCCAAGGTCCTTAGAACATTGGATTACTTTGAAGTTTGGGGCAAGGGGACCAGGCCTGGAATGCACAGCCTGTTTGTTGAATCTGTGCTGATGTCAGTTGAGCCCAATATTACCTTTCTAACAGGTAAAAGGAAACCAGTTCAAGCCCACTCTGAGCTAGGTAGTAAGTTTGAAACCAGCATGGTTGTCTTAGTTAGGGTTACTATTGCTGCGACAAAACACCATGATCAAAAAGCAAGTTGGCTATTTGTCCCTGTGCTTTTTCCAATCATGGTCTCAACAATTCTCGCTCATACAATCCCTCCTCTCTCTCGCCGATTGGACTCCTGGAGCCCCACCTGGGGCTTGGCCGTGGATCTCTGCATCTGCTTCCATCAGTCACTGGATGAGAGGTCTATCATGACAGTTAGGATGTTCGGCCATCTGATCACCAGAGTAGGTCAGTTTGGGCTTTCTCTCGACCATTGCCAGGAGTCTATTGTGGAGGTATCTTTGTGGATTTCTGGGGACCCCTCTAGCACTTTGCCGCTTCCTATTCCCATGGGGTCTTCATTTATCATGGCATCTCTTTCCTTGTTGTCCCTCTCTGTTCTTGATCCAGCTGGGATCTCCCGCTCCCCTAAGCTCTCTTTCCCCCCCCCTTGCCCTTCATTACCCCCCCATGTCCAGTTTGCTCATGTAGAGCTCATCCATTTCTCTGTCATTAGGCGATTCCTGTGTCTTTCTTAGGGTCCTCTTTACTAGGTAGCCTCCCTGGAGTTGTGAGTAGCAGTCTAGTCATCCTTTGTTTTACATCTAGTATCCTTCTATGAGTGAGTACATACCATGTTTGTCTTTATGAGTCTGGGTTACCTCACTCAGGATGATTTTTTTCTAGATCCATCCATTTTCCTGCAAACCTCATGATGTCACTGTTTTTCTCTGCTGAGTAGTACTTCATTGTGTATATGTACCACATTTTATTTATCCATTCTTCAGTTGAGGGGCATCTAGGTTGTTTCCAGGTTCTGGCTATTACAAACAATGCTGCTATGAACATAGCTGAGCATGTGCCCTTGTGGTATGATTGAGCATTCCTTGGGTATATGCCCAAGAGTGGTATAGCATTTTAGTCATAAATTTGAAAAGGATGAGGTCACATGGAAGGGTTTGGAGAGGGAAGAAGGAGAGGTATAAATTATGTAAATATAGTACTCATATATGAAAGTCTTAAAAATATTTTAAAAATTTTAAATAAAAAAATGAGGGCTGGAAAGATGGCTCAGCTATAAGAGCACTGGCTGCTCTTCCAAAGGATCCAGGTTCAATTTCCATCACCAGCATGGCACCTCACAACTGTCTGGAACTCTAGTTCCAGGGGATCCAATATGCTCACACAGAAATACATACAGGCAAAAAAATCAATGCATATAAAATAAATAAATCTTTAAAAAAGAAAGCAACAACAAACAAAAGCAATAATTAAAAAAAAACTCACACAGGCCAGGTATGGTGGCACAATCAGTAGTCTGAGGCATGCAAACTGCCTTGAGTGTGAAACCAACCTGGGGCACATGGTAAGTTTGAGATAATGCTAGTCAGTCCACCATGCTAGTCAGACCCTGTCCCCCCTCAAAACAAAAGCACCAAGCAAACAGCAACAACAATGTGATAGATTTCGAACCTAAAAGTGTGTGTGTGTTGGGGGGGGAAGGTTCACCAGTAATCCCAGCATTCAGATACATCTTATTTGGTATCTTCCCAACAGGTTTCATGATAGACAAAATAAAATAAATAAATAATTATAATCATATTATAGTATGTACTTACTATTCTCTCTCCATTTTAGATTATTACCTTGGTTCTCAATGGTCCTCTGTTTGACATGTGATAAGTGAAGAAGTTTGCTTCAGGTAATGTACAGCAGAGAACTATATATATTTTCCAGAATCACATAATCATCTATTATGTTTAAAATTATTAATTTACTTATTATTCATTTGTTTATTCATTTATTGATAGGTATATTGGTTTTATAGAGACAGGAGCCCATTATGTAGCCCTGCTGCCCATGAATAGCACCACTATAACAAAGAGTGCTTTGATGAGCATCATTATGGGTAAATATTTGTGGTCAAATGTCATTGTGTGTCTGGACACACAGAAGTGGAACTTTGAATGCCAAGTGTAATGGTGCATGCCTTTAATCCCAGCATTTGGCGGGCAGAGGCAGATGGATCTCTGTGATCTCGAGACCAGCCTGGTCTATAAAGCTAGTTCTGGGACAGCCAGAACTACACAGAGAAACCCTGCCTTGAAAAAAAAAAAAGAAGTGGAACTGTCAGAGGGTGTGTACACTGTCAAGCTGTCAGTAAATATGGCCCTTCTCTGGGTTTGCTCAGCCCAAACTCATAATAGCACATCCTCACTTTCTCAAACATAACTGATTCTTCCCTCCTAGTAGCATTCCCCCAAGAAACACTGTCCTAGGCCTAAGGAAGGTCCACCCTTATGCTGTACTGTATTTCTTTGTAGTTGTCCCGTGTTCGCTGTCACCATGTTGTTGCTAAGCAGAAGTGCCAACTGCCAAGTCGGAGGATTTGCTTTGGCCTCCATAGCATGGATCCTTTGCAGCATCTCCACAAGCCTCCCACAGTGGCGAGTCTGGTATTTGAATGAAACCGTGTTCTCCGAGCCTACCATAGCCTTTGTAGGAATATGGAGAGTCTGCATTTACCACCAAAACATCAAGCCTGGCAATGCCAGAGGGTGTCATGAATACACCTACCATGACGACTTTGTTCCTTTGGACATTCGTATCATTCAACACTTGTTACTGGGCTCCAACATTCTCGGGTTAATTGGGACAGTGGCCACCATTTTTGCTCTTCGAAATGTGTACACAGGGAACATGCAGAAGAATGTCCCCTACAATCCATTTGTCATTTCAGCAATTCTCAACATCATTGTCAGTATCTTTGTCCTCCTTGCTGTCATATGCAATTACTTCTCTGTCATTCACAAAGCAGGAATTGCCTTCCCACCATCTTTCCGTATGCCTTTACAGCCACCTAATCAGAGGATTGGAATTGCTAATGTAGTGGCAAGTCTGGCTGCCCTCATGTTTTTAGGCAGTGGCATTATTTTTCTTTCGTACATCTCTCTTGTGGAAAACCAAGTGTATCCCGAGGTTTGAAAATACTTTTACAGTTTATATCACCTTCCAATTTCCAGGGATTATAGCAAGGATTCTTTAATGTTGGTTTGGTTTTTGTTTTTACATCCCAACCACAGTTTCCCCTCCCTCTTCTCCCAGTCTCTCCCTGCACCTCTCCTCTTCCCCCTCCCTCCTCTCCTCCCAGTCCCTCCCACCCAACCTGTCTTCCCCCTCCCATCCACTCCTCTTCCTCAGTTTCTCTTCAGAAAAGGACAGGCCTCCCATGGATATCAACCAGCCATGTTATATCAAGTTATAGCAAGTATTCTTATGACATTTACATAAATTTTCCAAGGACTCAAAACCACACCCAAAGAGTCCATGACAGAAAATGGCCAAGTTAGCCTTCTATTTTTCTGTATTGTTTCATTATTTCATTGGTTGGATTATGGGCTTTTGCTAAATAAAATAATGTTCACTCAATGATTTTGTGAGATCTGAGTTTTGACTGTTGTTGGCAAAGGTAAATAATAAGTAAACACACTATATATAGAAATGAATGTTAGAGTTCATTATTCTCTCACATCACCCTCTGAATCCAAGGGAAAAACAAAAGCAGGCCTGTGTCCCCTGTCATGATAATACTACCTTTGTGGTGTTTTCCAAATCTCACCTATATGTTACAAGACTCAGCAACTATCAAAGTTTTTTTTCCACTAAACAAAGTTGTAAGGTGGATTTATGAGGGACATCATTTAGGTCTATAACAGTGGAGTGTTATAAAATAAGGTTATACATCATTTTAGCTCTAAGTAAGCACAGCCGAATTACTGTCCTGACATACTCTATTAAGGTATCTCTGAGTATTTGTCATCTGACCCTAAGTGAGCACAATATCACCACAATTCCATATCATTCTATCTTGCCTCCCTTTGAGATGTGACCTTTTACATATAATAATATCTAGATAATATGATTTAGTGTATTTGTGCATTATTGACACAAGAACACAGCTCTCACTTTGAAAGGTGTAAGAGATAGTTTATTCTGGAACCAAATATGAGTGACCATAGCCTGAAAATATGGATTCAAATACTATGATCCCAAAGTTTTTATCACTACACAACAAAAGAAAGTAATAGAACATGGCACTTTTTCGAAACAAAACAAAACATGACTGAGAATATCAAGTAGCTGATTTAAAGCAAAGTTAAAAAAAAAAACCCAAAAAACTCTACTATAGGCCTCCTATATTATTTTTGCCTTTGGGTTGGTAGAAGCTAGTAGTCTCTTTGTACATTCCAAAGAAGAATATTAGATCAAACAGAGGTGAGTGATGAATAGCTATTAAGGGAGCTGGACATTGCCCAAAATGATCTGGCTCCGGACATCTAACATCCTAACTCTCCACAATCATGGAAATAAGTTCCAACAAGTCAACCAATATTGTAGAGTCTTTAACAGTTATTTTTTCTATCTCTAGTCTTCACTTTATCATATTAGTGCCTCAATACGGTAGTTTTTCAATATTTTGTGCCTAGATTAGTTGGCATTCTCCAGAGAAAAGACTATGGTGGTTTGAGTGAGAACTATCCTCTATAGGCTCATGTATTTGAACAAAGAGTTGACAGATGTAGCCTTGTTTAGGGAGGTTGTGAAACATCTAGGAGGTAGAGCCTTGCTGGAAGAAGTACATCATTGGGGGAAGGCTTCGAGGGTTTACAGCCTTGTCCTGTTTCTGCTCTCTCCCTCTGTTTCCTGTGTGTGTGTGTATATGAAAATGTGATCAGCGAGCTTTCTGTTCTCCCTGCTTGCTGCCCTGCCTTCCCTACCATTATGGACTCTCCCTTTGGAATCATAAGCCAAAATAAATTCTTCTATAAGTTGTTTATGGTCATGGTATTTTATCACACCAACAGAGAAGTAACTAATGACGAAGATGGTACCAAAGGTAGGTTGTTTCTTGGAAGAACCTAACCATGTTGTTTTTGGAGAAATGTGAAAGATTTTAGAACTTTGGATTTGAAAAACAGTTAAGTGTTGTAAGCAGAGCTTAACAAGCTATTCTAGTAGGATCCTGAAAGACAGTAGTGTTGAGAGTAATGTGATAATGGAGGCCCAGCTTTTGAAGTTTCACAGGGGAGCAAGGGCTGTACTAGCAACTGGGATAGAAGTTATTTATGTGATATTTTGGCAAATAGTATGGCCAAATTCTTCCAGTACCTGACAACTTGCCTTGGGTTAAATTAAAAGGTAGTGAACTTATTTGGGAGAGGAAATTTCACATAACATGTAGTCCATGGCATGGTTACTATTGATTATTCTTGGCAGAGCTACAACAAAAAAGCAATAAATGGAGCAAAAAATGTATAGTGTGGAGAAGAAAAGAACACTAAGGTGCTTAATGTTATGACAAAGTCATGTGCCAAAGAAGTTGTGATTTTGCAGATTGGGTTATTAAAGGGGCTCTAGGATATCTGCCCAAGGGGGCACTGTGACCTACCCTATAGCCCAAGGAGCTCTGGGCCTGGTCACATCTATACGAGGGGATTTAGTACTTTTCTCATCTGCCCAACAATCTTTAGGAACTTCCACATATACAGAAGGGCTCGAGCACCTTCCCCATCTGCTTAAAGGGCTCTTGAAACTCTCACATATATTCAAAGGGCTCCATGACTTTTTTCATATGCTCAAATGCCCCTGGAACCTTCCCTATCTGTCCAATAGGTCACCTGCGATCATCCAACTCTGCATAAACATGCTTCAGATCAATCACCTCTCATGAAGGGGGGCTAAGACATTCACCCTCTACTCAAGAGGGAGTTAACTATTTTATTTCTACCAAAAAAAACATGAAGCATGCTCCCTATGACAAAAGTAGCTTCAGAACTTTCCACATGAGATCAAGAGGGCTTCAAATCTGCCTGTTCTGCCAAAGGGGAGCTCATATCTTTCCTTCTTACAAAAAAAGAGCTGAAGACCCTACCACTACTTCCCAAGGAAGCCATATACTTCTCACATCTGTCCAAGGGTCCCTGAAACATTCCATATCTGCCTAAGGAACTCTGAAACCTGCTACATCTGCTCAAGGGGCTCCAGGACCATTCACATCTGCACAACAGGGCTTCAGACATATCTCTTCTCACGCATATGTCTTCAGACATTTCTCCTCTCCCCAAGTGGGCCCCAGGCATTCTAATTTTAATATCCACAGTAGATTGAAACATGACTCCTTTGTACAAAAGGGCTTCAAACCTTCCGTTTGCTTCTGCCAAATGGGGGGCGAGGATCAGGCCTAAGATCTACCACTACTCAAGGGAGCCTTACACCTGCCACATCTGTCCAAAGAGGTCTTAGTCACTCATCCCTCTTCTACCAAATGGGGCTTGAGACTTTCTCTTTCTGCCCAAGGAGCTTCAAACATTCCATTTAGCAAAAGAGGGTCTTGGGACTTCCCATTCTGCCCAAGAGAGTGGCCGGCAATCTCTTATTAACAATGAGGGACTCAGAGTATTGTACTCTGGCCTAGAGCACCAAACACCAACCCCCTATACTCATGAAGACCTCAGCTCTACCAAGGTAGATACAAACGTCCACCTTCCATCCAATAGGGCATGCTCCTCACCAAGCTAAGCTAGCATCTTCCCTTTCTATCCAAGGAGGACTTAAAAGGGGGGCTGAAATCTGCTCTCTCTTACCTAGAGAGCACCAATCCCTCCCATGATAAACAAGGGAGCCTCAGGCTTGCCCCTTCTCCCATAGGAGGCTACAAATATTCCTATATTTTCCAATGCAGCCTTCAAAGGTCCCTGCTGGAAAATGGAACATTGAAACCTATCTTCTGTCCCCAAGGAGCCTTCAGACCTTCTCCTTCCAGTCAACAGAACTTTGGGCTTTCCTACTCTTACGAAGGTGGCATCAGACATAAGTACTTTAATAAATAAATCTGAGGCCTTAATAAAAGGGGCCTCAGATTTTCCCACTCTGGACAAGGAGGCCTTAGACTTGCCTGTTCTAACAAACTAGGCCTCAGGCATGCTCTTTGTGACCAAGGGATCACATTCAGAAATTTCTCCTCTGATCAAGCTTGGAGCAGACCTTCAACTTCTGCCAAAGGGGGCCTCAGACCATCCTCTTCTGCCTAAGAGGGCCTAAGATCTTCCCACTCTGTCCAGTGGGGACTTGCAAGGGTCCTATTCAAGAGAGGTCTGTGACCTATTCTCTCTTATGAAGGGAGCTTCAGATCTTCTCCTTCTACCCCAAAGTTCTCAGACGTTTTTCCATTGTTACCAAAGGGACCTCAAACATGCTCCATCTGACCAAAGGAGGGCTTTAGATCTTCCACCTACGGACAATGGAGACCTTCCTCAATGAACCAAAGAGGCCTCATACCTATCCTTTCAGAACTGGCGGAATTCAGATCTTTGACTTCTAATTAGACATGCCACCAAGGATCAAGAGCCAAGAGATCTAACCAGTCTGAGCAAGGGAGCCTGTGTCCCACTCTTTCTACTTAGTAGGGTCTCAGATCTGACACAACTAACCAAAGGAGCCTCATACACTCCACCTGTATGCAAGAGGGCCTCAGAACCTCCCCTTCAGCCCAAGATGGCTTCAAATATGCCCCCTCTAACCAAGTGGGCCTCAGAATAGTCTACTCTCCTCAAGCAAGCCTCAAACATTCTCTCTCAGAATGGGAAGACCTCAAAACTCTTTCCAAGTCTTTAGAGTTTCTCTCAGCACGGGGGCCCCAGAACCCCTACTTCTGCCCAAGAGAACTTGAGACCAAGGGACTCTGAAAGTGTTGGGGGTACCACTTATGCACAAGAGGTCTTTAGACCTATCCTATTAACTAAGGGAACTTTAGACCTTTCCCATCTGCCACAAGCAGCTTTATATCTACTCCCTCTAACTAAGAGAACCTAACACCTTCATGTTTTGCCTAAGGGAAACCTATGAACTTTCTCCTTTAACCAAGTAGACTTCAGATATTCCCTTTCTGCACAAGGGGCACCTGAGACATGGCCCTCTGATGATGTGGGCTACTGACCTGGCCCTGTGACCAAAGGGACCTCAGACCTTCAGTCTCTGCTCAAGGGTGCCTCCGACATCCCCCACATGACCAAGAAGGCTTAAGAGCCTTCTGTCCATGAGAGTCTCATATCTACTCCTTCAACTGAGAGGGCCTTAAATTTTCCACTCTGAACTGGGTGGCCAGGAAAATACACCTGTACCAAAAGGGACCTCACAGAACTCTGGATTGAGGTCCCATGGCAGAAGAGTAAAAAGCCTAGCATGGAACTTATGCCATCTACATTCAAATTGGTCATGGGAAGTGGAGAAGCCACATCCTTCATGACAACACCCATATAGCTGATTATAAGCTTAAGGGGAACACGGAACAAAGGACTGCCATTGAGCTTGTTATAAGAATGTTCAAATTGCCGCTAGTCCTTCAGTGGAGTTTCCCAAGATTTGGAAACTGGTGAGGGAGTGCCTGCCCTTTCTACATTGTGCAATTCACCCTGGGACATTCACCCTCTTTAAAGGTCCTGGACCTTCCTGCTCTGTCCTACTCTGCCTAACACTTTCCCCTTTTGAAAGATGTAGCCTAAGACCTTCCCCTTACTGACAAAGGGGATCTCCCACCTAATAGTTCTAATAGACAATGGAGCCGTGAGAGTCTCTTTCTGAACAAGCCCAGGATTTACAATGAAGAGTCTGGAACCCTAGTTATCTGCCTTCAAGCCAGACATGAGAAATGGGCCTCAGACCATTCCCTCATATGCATGGGGGCCCAAGACCTACCCTTGAACTAAAATGTCCATATTTGGACAGATAAAGTAGAGGAGGCAATCTAGCCAGGGACAGCCATATAACCTGCTCGAAGAACGCCGATACGGGCAAATGGTCTCCTCTAGATGGATATTCTAAACTGCGAAGAGACAGAACCTGCTGAATCAGTGCTCAGAACTTCTTCCAGTGTACAGGTACAGGGTACATTCCATTTCCCTTCCATCCATGGCTATATGGGACGCTCCCCTTCTGCCCACGGGGGTTCAGACCTTTACCTTTGACCAATTGAGCTGCAGAATTTTCCACTCTCACAAGAGGATCTTGGTGCTTCCTCTATTCCCAAGGGCCCTTACTCCTTTCCACTTAATTGAAGGGAATGTCAGACCTCGCTCCTAGACCAAATTCTGCCTCAGATCTTATTTGTCCAGGGGGTCTTAAACTTTGTGTGTGTGTGTGTGTGTGTGTGTGTAAAGAGGCCGCACACCTTATCAAGTGGGCCTCAGACCAAGGGGAATTTAAACCATTCCCTCTGTACAAGAGAACAGAGGTGGGGGCTATGA
>CABHPP010113399.1:0-20452 GCA_902168425.1 Peromyscus attwateri
GGGTAAATTTAATTAAAACACAGTATTTTGTTTTTATAAAATTCTCAAATAAATAATATAAAACTCTGTGAGAATAAAACCAAAAGTAATACTATACTAACACAACAGTGCATATCTCCAAATACAGCAATGCCACATATATTTTATTCATATAATAAAAATATGCCATAGGAACATAGGAGCCAAGATATGTGAGAAGCATTGCAGTGACAGTGAACTGAATTATCTAACCCTAGGCTGGGGGGCAAGGCTTGCAGAGTTTAACGTAAGTGGTAAGTTAAGCCTGAAGGGTGAGTATTCTTCTACATCTCAAGTATTAGAAAGCAGGAAGTTCATCCTGGGAAAGAACCCAGAACAAAGAGCCAAGAAGGAAGGGCAGGCTAGAGAATTGTCAGTCAATTTGGTCAGGTTCCAGTAACACAATGAATGCTGAAAAATGACACCCAAAAGGAAGATGAAGGTAAACAGATGTGGAGAAACTACTAGATTATCTTTAATATTAAAACTTTAAAAGATTTTTATAGTGGCAATATAAATACAAAATGAAAAAGCCATAATCTGAAGATAGAGATAGCAATAATATATGTATCGATATAACGAAATAGTTCAAACAATAAATAACAGCACCTTCATGAAGCATTGAGAGGAGTTAATTACATAGATTGAATCTACAAGTATTTGAAAAAGGAAAACTCTTCTTCCCAATTGGTAATTTTATTAAAATATTTGATTTACTTTCAATGGGAAGAAAAAGTAAGCCAGCATTCTGCTCCTCCGGCTCTTAGAATCTTTCTAGTCTCCCCTTTTGTGTGTGTGTGTTTTTTTTTCCCTCAAGTCTTAGTCTATGAGGCTGGACAGCCATTAACAATTATCAAAACAGAATCAAAATTTTTTTAATTCCTTTTGGAACTTGAAGGGTAAATGATTATTTGGCAGATTTGAACTATCAGAGATGGGTTTACTGATAATCAAATGAAATGTAGGCCTTATTAATTTTCACTTACAAGGTCTGTAAGAGAGCTTAAGGCAGCAGAGTTCTGGGTAGGCAGCTTGGCAATCAAGGCTGTACTTTGAAACCTTTCTGGTAAATACCCTTGAGAAATTTCAGGAAGAAAGTGAATGAAAATCCTAGGGTAAGAATATTTAACAGGATCATTCTTATTCTGAAGAAGTTTTATTTTCATAATTTTGCACATTTCATAACTTCATATAAACTTCACTCCACACAAAACCTAAAATACTTTGAGCCACAGACTTCCTTGGCATTGAGAAATGGAGAGAGCTGATAGTGTGACTCCTAAAGTCAATGCCTGTTTCTAATTCTACAGAAATTGATGCTCTAAGTAAACTAACAAAGTGATTTCCTTGAAATACATACTGAGTGCTATTAATCAATAAATACTGAATAAAGGATGAATAATTGATGTTCTATATCTAATTACGCAGTGACTAAAAATAAAGATTTGAAGGTTAAATGTTATTTTAAAGTCATTCTTCCTCAAAAAATCAAAAATATCTCTGCAATATATTTTTAGTTGCATGCCAAAATGATTGTAATGGTCTGAACACCTGGTTATATCATTGATTATATTTGTGACCTTGAGCCTAAATCTGTCTCCAAAAAGATTCTCACATCACCTTCTGTCCATTTTCAGATAATCTTCTCTTGCTGACTCCATCACAGCAAACATGGAAAAGTTCTTCCTGACTCTGTCCTATCCCATCAACCCCTTTGCTTTAGATTGTTCCAAATTGCATTTGGTTGCCTTTCTTGGTTTTTGCACCACCAAAAGCATAAAATGCCAAATCACCCTACTACAAAAGTCTAAAGCCTGCCTGTAACCTGTGTAACTTTCGGTATTATTTTTATTTTAAAAAAAATTTATTCATTTTACATACCAACCACAGACCCCCCTCTCATCCCTCCTCTTGCTCCCCCCAGTACCCCCCCTCAGATTCATCCCCCATCCCAACCTCCAAAAGGATAAGACCTCCCATGGGGAGTCAGCAAAGCCTGGTACATTCAGTTGAGGCAGGACCAAGCCCCTCCTCTCTGCCTCAAGGGTGAGCAATGCATCCCACCACAGGTAATGGGCTCCAGAAAGCCAGCTGATACACCAGGGATAGATCCTGATCCCACTGACAAGGACTCTTCAAATAGATCAGGCTACGCAACTGTCTCTTGTATGCAAAGGGCCTAGTCTGGTCCCATGCAGGTTCCACAGCTGTCGGTCTAAAGTTCATGAGTTACTATGAGCTTGGTTCAGTTGTCTTTGTAGATTTCCCCATCATGATCTTGACCCCCCCCCCCCTTGCTCATATAATCCCTCTTCCTTCTCTTCAACTGGACTCCCTGGGCTCGAGCTGGTGCTAGGCTGTGGATCTCTGCATCTGCTTCCATCATTTACTGGATGTAGGCTCTATGATGACAGGGTATTCACCAATCTGATTATAGGAGTAGGCCAGTTAAGGCACCCTCTCCACTGTTGCTAGTAGTCTAATCTGGGGTCGTCCTTGTAGATTCCTTGGAGTTTCCCCAGCACCAGGTTTCTCCCTTACCCATTCCCTCATGTTCTCATCCCCCATCTCCTCCCCTCTATTGCCCCCCAACCCCCGTCCCAGTTTACTCATGGAGATCTCATCTCTTTCCCCTTCCCAAGGTGATCCATGCATCCCTCTTAGGGTCCTTCTTGTTTCCTAGCTTCTCTGGAGCTGTGGGTTTTAGTCTGATTATCCTTTGCTTTACATCTAGGACCCACTTCTATTTTTATACAGTTTTATTTATTGTTTCTTCAAACATTTATTGTCTTGGCATATTCATTCAAGGATTTTTCCACAGTAGGAGTCCTCTTAGATGTTATATATCTGATCAGTAAAGCCTTGTTCACTACTACCTCTTGCAAGATGACTTCCAGAACTCTCCATTATGCCATCATATTACTTTTGCTATTCTTTGATTAATAATGTCCATCACATGACAAAGGGATTGAAAACTTCACAAATGACTCAGAAAGCCTAGTGTTAAGTCTTTGCTCTACTGCTCACCAAGCTGTGGAATTCTGAACAGGTTAATTAACTTCTAGGAAATTTAGCTTCCTTTTATTGAGAAAACCATGTGCACAACAACATCTTTTCTATTCTTAGAAACCAGAAGAAACACTGAAGAATCGGGGTAATCCATTAAGGAAAGGTCACAGATTCAGTCAACAATGCATATGAGAGGATCTCAGTGTTTGTTTGTAAATGGAATGCAGGTAGGGTAGTAATGAAGAGGTAAAGGAATACTGCTCAACTAGGAATAAGGCAGTATCCAGTTTCCCATTTAGCTTTTTTTCACTAAGACTTTAGTATTCTGAGCAAGTAACTCAGGAAAGGAAAAATATTACATGGTACAATTTAAGAACAAAATCTCGCTGGAACCCAATTATGTGTGGTACTGTCTTTTGTTCTTACTTGTGTAATGAATTATTCCAAATCTCCACAGATGACAAAAGTATGCAATTTTTTAAAGAGTGTATGTTCATGTATGAGTTCAGATGTGTGTGCAGACATGTACTATGTCAGAAATGTGGAGATAAGATGACAGCCTCAGGTCTCAGTTCTCTCCTTTCACTTTGTTTAAGACATGGTGTCTCTTTTGCTGCTACGTAAGCTGGGCTAGCTGGTCCATGAGCGTCTGCACATTCTCCAGTTTCTACTTCCCATCTTGCAGTTAGAGCACTGGGTTACAGACATGTGCTGCCAAGCCTGGATTTCTGTGGGTTCTGGGTATCTGAATTAAGGTCCTTGCACATCTGCACCAATCAGTTCACCCACTGACCCACTTCCCCAAGCAACTACAATAAGCATTTATTTTGTTTTTAATTATTTCTTTAATTTTTAATATCATAAATAATATGGTTACATCATTTCACCCCTCCCTTTCTTCCCTACAAATATTCACATATACCCTTCCTTTCTCTCTTTGAAATTCAAGCCTCCTTTTTTTCATTAATTGTTGTTACATATATATATGTATGCACATGCATATTCTTAAATAAATATATACACCCTACTCAGTCTATAAAATATTACTTGTATGTATGCTTTCAAGATTGGCCATTGGTATTAGATAACCAAAGGGTGAGTTCTTCCTGGGAAAGACTATTTATCTTACTGTCAACATTCTTTAGTGGCCTGCAGTTCTTTGTGTAGGTTTCAGACCTCATGAACTTTGCCTCATCCACTTTAGCATTTCTATTGCTATTGTCCTTATTCAGATCATGTTTAGGCAGAAGACGAGTTGGTGACACCTTATGGTATAGCATCTGAAATTCCTAGGAGACATAATTTCACATTAAACTCCTTTATCTTCTGGCTCTTCAAATCTTTCCTCCCACCCTTCTTCAAATATCCCTGAGCCTTAGATGGGGGAGTTGTTTTGTAATTGTATCTGTAGACCCTAAAACTGCCATAAACTAAATTAACTAAGCCAGCATAATCTCTAACTGTATTCTATGTATTTGTCCTTATACCCACAGATAAGTAGAGTCCTCACTCCTGATAAAGAAAACTTCCCTTTGCAACAGATGGAGACCACCAAAAGAAAAAAAAAAACTACAACCAATCCAACTGCAGCCATGTGGAGCCCACCACCAGCAGATACATCTACAAGCATTTATTCTTAAACTCATAGGCTTGTAGACTGTGATTTGATGGTCTCATATAAGCAACTTTGCTTTAGTCTGCAGGAAGTCAGACTATGCCCTGGTATGAAGCTGAATGAATCAAGATATGAAGAACAACTTGTCTCTCATATACCCACTCTTTCAAATGATCACCAGCATGATAAAGGCAGGCCAAATTACACAAAGCACATTAAAGCCTCTGTTGGAGCTGTTAAATTCCACCAATCAAAGAATGTCATACAACAAAGCCACGTGTGTGTGATTGCATGTGTGTGAGCATCGTACAATGGGAGAGTGAAAAGAATACATTTTTTCTGAACAATAGCCCACACATTTTAGTGAAGTGTAGACAAAGTTATCTCTAAATTAGAAAGAAAACTAAATAAACTGCTGCATGCTGGTAACAAAGCAATGACTCCAGGGAAGAATATATTCTTTTATAGTTCATATTCTGGAGCCTGAAAGAGAGACACGTATATAGAAATTACTACACATGAACTGTAGGATGACGAGAAGGATGTGGGGATAATTCATTCTATGTACAGAACCTTGGTATTTTTAGGATAGTAAATGTTTATCCAATCAAGTTTGAAACTTAAGGATGAAGTGAGTTTCTATACAAAGGGGAAATGTATGCAAGGTTACACATATGTGGACTAAAGTAGCATAATAGATGTTGATATATCTGGTGTGTGTTGAACACAGACAATGTAGGAAATATGACAAGTGGTAACATAGGAAATACAGAAGTTAAACTGCATTGGACATAAGTCAGACCTAGAATCCTAAACTGTAATACTACCACAGAGTATTAATCATGAAAGTAATGCACATTTTTAAAAATATAAGTGCAATACAGCATGAGGATGACTGTCCAGGTGGGGTCGAAAAGTGTCAAAGAGAGTCCAAGGATGTAATGATAATGAAGCAAAGCAGTAGAGTCTGAATGAAAATGGAATTATTAATAACCTTATGAAAACAATTTTACATAAATCTGAATGAATACAGAAGTCAGACAGTTATGTTAAGTAAAAATTGAAGCCAAAGGAATTTAAATCTAACTCCAAGTACCTCTGGGATGGCATGGGGAATGAAGTTTTCATTCTCTCTTCCTCTGTCCTGGACATTATTCACTGAATTCTCTCTTACTATAGGCAAGTCCACAAAAGTTCACAAATGACAGTTTTCTAACTACATGTCCATACAATAAAGGAAATGATTTCTATTTACAATCATTTTATTTTTGAGAATTTTGCACATATATGTAATGCATTATATATGTTCTCCCCTCTCTCATCTCCCTCTGATACTTTCCAATGATCCCTCCTGCCTACAAGTCCCTTTCCTATGTTTATGTCTTTGGGTTTTGTTTTGTGACATGCTGAATTTAATCAGGGTCACCTGTTTGACCCTGCGTACTGAAATATCTGGTGGAACTTGGTGGACTTGCCAGTGGGAACACATCTAAAGAAAATGATTCTACATCCTCCAGAATCCATAAGTAGCCAATGGTTCAGCAGGGAGGGGAAAGGTTCCCTGTGCCCCTTCACCATTCATGACTCACTGTTGACAAGTACAGGTTTGTGAAGAGCTGCTGCAAGAAATCAGAGCTGCTGTATGGTCATAATTTAAGTAGCTATGTCATACCTAGAAGATAGCATTTTGCCACTCCTCTCCCTATCTTTATCAATTTATTTATTTATTTGGGTTTTCTTTTCTGAAATGTGGTTCTGTTATATAGCCTTTTCTGCCCTATTACTCATTATGTAGACAGGCTGACCTTGAACTCACAGAGATCCACTTGCTTCTGCCTCTCAAGTGCAGAGATTAAAGATGTGCACTACCACATCTGGCTTCTCCCTATCTTGAAATCATCCCTAAATTATTTCTACCATTATTCTATCATATCCCCAAGCCTTAGATGTGGTGGTATAAATGTCCTATTTAGAGTCAAGCACCCACCATCACTCTGTCTTAGCAATGTAAGCAGCCAAGAGTCTTTGTATTCACTGTCACTAATTGAACAAAGACCCTTCTCTGAGTAATGCTGAAGGTAGTATTTGCCAATGAGTATAATCATAGATGCTGAAATGGTAGTTGGATACCAGGTCAATTTAACTAAAATATAGAAATGAGTTCCCTGCTAAGGCATATGACCTCCCTAGCCACATGACCAGGCTTATAGTGCCAGACTTGCAATCTCTCCTGTAGAGTAATCCCCAAATACAATCAGAGTAATTGGTTATCCCCCATACTAGTTGTGGCATTGTTGAAGCCATGTACACAACTTGCATGAAGGGTTGTTGTTATAAGTTGTGGGATTCACAGCTAGATTAGTAAACCTCCTTGAGAAAGTTTGTGATTAACCTAATGTGGGTCAAATGTCCACACCATCAATCTAGTGAATAGGATGCCAGAATTTGCTGGTACTCTTAGTGAAAACATTATAATCTTATCTCAGTATGAAAGGCAGGTGAATTATTATCCAGACAACCACATCTATCTAAAAGAAAGGCATTGGTTGAGTGTGACAAGTAGAAAGTTCCAGTTTGTTTGGACTAGGAATAAAGCTCAGAAGCAGATGAATTGCCTAGCATGTGTAAAGACTTGAGTTCAATCTCCAACACTGAGGAAGAAAAACAGCTCTGGCTGGTGACTAGAAGATTCATGGTATAATAACTATAATAGGTGGTTTATGAAGAGAAGTATTAAGGAATTTTTAGATATGTCATAATTGCAATATCCATGCAGGATACAAGTGGAAATACTCAAAAACCACTAAAAAAAAAATTCTTTCAGGAGAGTGATATACACACATGCACACACACACACACACACACACACACACACACACACACACATTTATGTGTGTGTGCCTGTAGGTATAAATATACATAAAATATGTCAATGCATATGTTAATCCTCCCTACCCAAAAAGCAAATATCCCCTGGGTCTAGTGCTCTTATTTCAGATACAGTAGTAAAATGTCTGTCTTATTCTTCTAAACTGGAGTTTTTATTTCTACATTAGTCTCTGTCCCCCATTTTCATTTTTTGTAGTTTCAGAACTTTATTCTGAAAACATTAAAAGGAAAATTCCAGAAGTGAGAAATCCACAGTTTTAAATGGTACACCACTTTGAAATTTCACTTCTGTATCTGAAATAAGCTCACACTATCCAGGAAATATCTTCTTTCTGTAGAAAAGAACACCTGAAAGTAATGGACTCAATAAGAAGTGTGGAAAGCTGAAACAGCTGGAAGAAAACACAGGCAGTACACTACAATAAATACACATAGAAAAGGACTTTCTAAAGAGGATGCCAGTTGCCCAGGAACTAAGTTCAACAACTGACAAATGGGACTTCATAAAACTTCAAAACTTCTGAATAGCAAAGGAAACAATCAGTCCAGTAAAGAGGATCCTGGAATGGGAGAGAATCTTGCCAGCTACACATAATGGCAGCGGATTGCTATCCAGGAAATACAAATAACTTAAAACAAAATGAAACAAGAGACTCAGGAAAACAAGCAACCCAATTAAAAATGGGCTACAGATATGAACAGAGTGTTCTCAAAAAAACAATAAAAATGGCTAAGAAATACCTTTAAAAAGGGAATAACATCCTTAGTAACTAAGAAAATGAAAAATAAACTTTGAGATTTCATCTTACACTAGTCAGAATAAAAAATACCAAGAAAAGAACTGACAACAAATGCTGGTGAGGATGTGGAGAAAGGGGAACCATAATTCATTCTTGGTGGAATTGCAAACTGGGGCAGCTACTCTAGAAATCAATGTAGAGAATTCTCAAAAGTATAAAAATGAATCCCATATGACCCAACTATACCACCCCTTTGCATATATAAAAGGACTCAGTTGTTCTCAGCTTGTGTGTCAAGACTTCTTTGAGGGTTACATATCAGATATGCTGTATATCAGATATTTGCATTACTATTTACAACAGTAGCAAAATTACATTTATGAAGTAGCAATGGAATAATTTTATCATGGGGGGGTCACCAAATGTGAAGAACTGTATTAAAAGGTAGCAGTATTGGGAAGGTTGAGAACCACTGAAAGGACTCAAACTCCTATTCCATAGATATCTGCTAGGACAAGCTCACTGCCACTCTATTCACAATAGCTAGGAAATGGAATCAATCTAAACGCCCTTCAAATGATGAATGGATAATGAAAATGTGCTATACACAATGCAAAGCTATTCATTTGTGAAGGAAAATGAAGCCATGAAATTTGTGGGTAAATGCATGTAACTAGAAAATAGTATATGAGTGAAGTAATAGGCATCCAAAAGGGAAAGTGACATGTTTTCTCTTATTTGTGGATGATAGCTCTAAATCTTTAGGTACAAGTATATAAACTGGAGAAACCACAGATAGAAGTGGAGATAAATAATATTAAGGATGTTTGAAAAGTCATAGGGAAATTATATTATTTTATGGCTACCTAAAATTGCAAATAGTACATATAAATATACATGTTTACATGTATATACATCTATGTAGTTTAATATGAAGTTATGACAATTGGGGTGACAATGTTTCTCTCCCTCCACAGAAAAACAAAATAGACTAAAAAAAAATCCTGCCAGGCAAGGGAAAAGCCCTTTGAACTTGTTGGTCAGAGAAGTCCAAGAGATCCCATAGCAATACGAGCTATTTCTGTTGCCCTTTGTGCCTGAAAAGAAGGTAAAACCCTATTTCTGAGAACACCACATGTTTCAGACACATGATTTAGAGAAATTTATCTGGTTCTGACTGAAAGCTTCCTCAGTGAGGACTGGGGAGACTACATCCCCACTTCCTTAGTTATGGAAGGAATCATCTAAGCAACCATCATAGAAAAGCAATAAATAGCTATATCCAGCCATAATGCCCATAAACCACAACAATGTCCAGCAAAGCCAAATATTCTGAAAGTGGTATTAATAGTCTGGAGGATGCCAACAACAACCCAATTGGTCTTAAGGCCTGGTCAATAGGAGGGAATTCATTCATGTCTGCCACTGAAAATTTAGCCAACTACCTATGGCTTGTGGGATCATGGAATCTATAAGAGAACCTACTAGTACCACTTTCTTAAGCCAGTATCCTCTCTAGCTGCATTCTGACTATTTATAGTTAAACCCAGAGATAAGTACAGTTCTCACCCCTCATCAAAAAAAAGTTTTTGTTTTTGTTTTCTATTTTTGCAGCAAACAGATATTGTTACAGAAAGCCATAACTGGTCAGGTGACTGACCATGGGGTGCCCACCCCCAATTAGTGCATTTGTAACAGAATCCTTATACCTAATGGTCAGGGAAAATCTAGGAAGAAAGAAGGGGGGAAATGTTAAGAGTCAGAGGATAACACAGCTACTGTGATACAGTCTCTTCTGAAAAAAACAAACAAATAAACAGGCACTAAGAGATGCTGAGTGCATGATTGTGAGAGGACTGGAGGATGTATTTGATCAAGGTGTCATGTGAATTCACTAAGAATTGTTAAAAATATTTTATGAGGTATTATGGCAGAAATTTGAGCCAACTGAAAAGTTCAAAAATATCTCTTGAAAGAGGTATGGTTAATCTTGTTTTTAAGAAAAAGAAAAAAGTGCTGTAGCTTAGGTAGATTCACTACCAAGTACATCTACCCTACACTGTCTACTGCCCTGGGTGATAATCAGCCACATATTCTCATAAACCTATGATAATTTCTACTCCATAAAGTATCAAAATGCAATGCTGATTAACAGAAAATATGGTGGAATCCATCTTGGAAAGCATATTCCATGCTTCTGAAACTTGTATGAGTCTTCTTTAAAATAAAAAGCTACAGAAGTTCTTGTAAATGGACTTAAAATTCTGATTTCCTACTATCTTTACACTCACCAAAGTGAAATATTTCCTGAAACTCTAACTTTTGCAGTTTAATTACATATTTATAACAACAGAAAAAGTATTGACGATGTGTATCATACACTCTCAGATCAAAGCTAACCATTACCATGATATACAAATAGTAAAATTTAAGGGTTTTATCAATGCCAAAGTAATTTTCAAATTGCATAAAATGTGTTTCTGCCCAAGTGCATAACACTTTATCTCTGCTGCCCTGTTTAGTCTTCATAAAATATTCAACATGTTGCTATCCAGATGTTGATAAAAATTAATTTAATAACTGAAGGAGGAAAATCAATTTTGAAAATGACAAGATTACCCAGAATAACTATAATTATCCCTTTTTAAAGGCTCACAAGAAAAATGGAAGTCAAGCAATTTGAAGATCTTAAGTCAGACACTGTATTTTTCTACAGAGAAGTTTTTGAATAAGAAACAGACCAGAAGGGTCTTAGACAAGCTTTAGGTAATATGAAAGAGAAGTCAAATATCCTGCACAGCTGTCTTAAGAACAACTTATCAGGCAGCTTCCAGTGTCTCTTTATTTACAGCTATTGCTCCCACAGGTGTGCACTTGAGTTTGGGCCTCTGTTACTTTGTAATGAGTTTGCCAGGAATGATGTAGGAAACAAATTTGTAACAATGTACCTTTCCCAGCCCAGAAACTTTGAAAGAGACCTTTTCTTTTGGTGAAGAATATGGCAGGAGGGCACAAAAGATCAGGAGGACCAGAGATTAACCATAATTAACAATCTTCCTTTTTACTCTTAATAAACAGACAAAGAATGACATTCATAAGATTGAGTTACGAGTATAGTGTGGTGATATTTTTTCTGTGTCCTTCAATAAAGTTTATCTGAGGATCAGAGGAAAAAGCCAGCCACTATAGTCAACATAGAGGTCAGGCAATGATAGCATAGGCCTTTAATCCTATCACTTGGGAGGCACAGATCCATCTGGATCTCTTTGAGTTCAAAACCACACTGGGAACAGAGCCAGGTGTGGTGGCACACGCCTTAAATTCCAACATTAGTTAACCATAAAAGTCTGGAGGTCTGTACAGACAGACAGGAAGTGACAGAGCTGGGCAAGAAAAGGAAGTGATGTAGTTGGGTGGAGAGGAAATGAGATGGCAGAACAGAAAGGCATATAGGCATATACAAGAAGTAGACCTCTTTGGCGGAGGATCTCCAAGTGGTAAGAACCTGGCTGGCTTCTTTCTGCTTTTCTGATCTCTCAGCTTTTCACCCCAAAATCTGGCTCTGGGTTTTTTATTCAATAAGACCTTTTAAGATTCGTGTTACAACATAGTTTGGAATGTTCAGAGATTACATAGCTCACCTTCTATTCCCAGCTCAGGGGTCATACACCAGGCAGGTCCACAACATGCTAATATTAAGAAGCAGGCTTACAACCTCAAATTAGTCCACTTTTTTAAAGAATGAAAGAAAGATAAGGGCCTACATCTGTTGCATATTAGTGACAAAATGTCAAATGCTTCTCCAAAATACCTAAGACGTGTCCATATTATTGGTCACTTACAGAATTCTAATCTGCTCCTCCATATGCAGAAAAGCCTAGACCATGATGATAGCAGGATGGGGGAGAACTAAACCTTATCTTAAGCTGTCAATAAATCCATTGTTAGAGATACATGTGAATAGAAAAAGCAGAGGCAATCTTTGTTTTTTAAAGAGGTAGTTTTTCAAAAAGAGAATTATACAAAGTGTTCTGTTTTCATCAATATGCTGCCAGGTTTTGAAATAGTATTTTTCATCCAAACAATAAAAATCTTGACAAGTAAGCAACAAAAAAAATCACTAATACACTTGCAGCTGCATTTCAATCTATACAAAATCTTTACACAAAAACAACCAAGAAACTGCCCAGCTTAGCAAAATTATCTCACCATTTGGGCCTCAAATCAAAGATAACTGTCAAACATAGGAAACAGAATCTTTATATGTCCACTGAAATTTTTTCAACAAATATTTGAGTGAAAATTACAAAAGGTGCACAAAAAACCTACATACTAATTTCAGGAGCACAAAATCAAGGAAATATTTTTCTAATTTCACAAATGAAGTTAACAATATTCTCAATTATTTTAATTCTAAAAATGAATAAAATACAGAGGACAGTTTTATCAAAAGACTGAGGCTGTAATTCTAGCTTAACTAGCAGCAATATATGTTTAAAGAGGAGTCATGAAGGAGAAAAAAAGCTGTTTTATCTAATCAAGAGATGACTTAAGCCCTAATTAAAATAATAGAAATGAAAATGAAAAGGAAAGGAGACATATGATAGACCTTTTACATACAGGGTATATTTACTAATGATAAATTAATTATAAATTTATTTATTGTAATTACAGGATAGATTTACTAATGAATGATGGTGAGTGTGATGAGTATCTCCTATTGTTCTCCAGAACCATTGTCTACCCTCTTTTCCCTCTCTGTATTCCAGCTGGTTTCCTACCCACGGAAGACAGAGGAGAGGAACAGTGGGTCCTTCTCTTCCTGGGTGTTCTAGTAAAGACCAAAGCTCATGTCAAGGTATCTCTTGGTACATTTATTCTTCTCTATGGTATTTAGCAATCACTTTCATTCCTCATCAAGCCTGGGAAAGAATAGAGTTCTCTGTTGTCAGCAGCCTAACACTTGTAAAACAGCCTATCTCCCAGAATTCTATCCACACCTTTATAAACAATGCCTTTATTAAATCAGCAAAATTACCCAATTTTAAGCAAACCATTTGTTTCCAGTCAGGATCCTAACTGATATGGAAGATTACCTCATAGATCACAGACAGGCACTGGAAGAAGCATCATTGTTATAGCCACTCTGCTAATAGAACAAATTGTGTCAGATATGCCTAACATAGGCGGTAACTAATAAAGATTGATGAATTAACATAAAAATCTGTACACAATTAAGATTTGGCAACAAGTTCTAGTTAAACATTATAAATCTCAAAGGAAAAAAAGACAAGGAACTATAAAATATACCATCCAGACATCAAAGGCTCACAAAACATATGGGCAACCAAAAAGTAAATTACTTCTAGAAGCTCTTTGGTAATTATTAATAACATTACTCTAAATGCAGTCTAATTAGATATAGCCTTTCATAAGATGAAGGTAGATAACTATCAACCCCTAAAACTAATCTTAACCTTGTATTAACCTTGACAAGATAAAAGTAAAATACATAAACCAAAATGAGTACTATGAAAGAAAAATCATGGAAGAAATTAATGAAATGGAGAACAAAAGAAAACAAAGAATCAAAATAAACAGCCTCTTCTCTGTAAATATGAAGAGAATTAACAGGCTAAGTCAGGGAGGATACATATATAATTAGACATGAAAAGGAGGACATTGCTATAGATATTAATGAAATACAGAGCCATTAGAAAAATGGTATGAAGCTTATTCAAAACAACTACATACAGAACTAACATATGATCCAACTATCCCACTCCTGAGTGGATAGCCAAAGCAAAGGAAATCAGTACATCTAAGAGATATGTTGACTCTCATTACTCTACTTTGGTCCATGTGTCAAAGATATAGTCAGAAGCATGTGGTGTTACAAGACCTGTACTGATTTAAGCACAGATGAGGTGCCAGCAGTGAAATTGGGAAGTGGGAATGGAATCATACCCCTAACCAAAGCTATCTATAACTGATACACACTCATGCTAGTTAAGGTTACTTTTTCTGTGATAAATACCATGACCAAAGTAACTTGGGAAAGGAAGGGTTTATTTGGTTTATATCACTGTTCATCATTGAAGGAGGTCAGGTCAGGAACTTGAACAAAGCCAGAACCTGGAGGCAGGCGCTGATGCAGAGGCCATGGAGGAGTGCTGCTTACAGGCTTGCTCCTATGACTTGCTCAGCTTAATGCCTTATAAAGCCAGGACCACCCACAATGGGCTGGGCGCTCCTACATCAATCACTAATTAAGAAAATGCCCTATAGGCTCACTTACAGCCTGATCTTATGGAGGTGTTTTCTCAATTGAGGCATACTCCTGTCCAATGACTCTAGGTTGTCAACTTGACATAAAACTGGCTAGCACACCACTGACAAAGGGAAAATCAATTTCTCCAATGGCATGTGACTGGGTATTTCAACCATACTTCAAAGTATGACCCGTTCCTAGAAATAGTTCACCAACAGAAACAAATTCAATGTTATTTTTTTTGGGGGGGGGGAGGCGTTATTTGCTTTGTTTTGGCAATATTGTTTGTATTATTGGTCTTTTGCTTCCTTGTTTTTATTTTCATTTTTGTGTTTATTTAGGGGAGTTCTTGGTTTTTTTCTGTTTTCACTTTTGTTTGGGTTTTTTTTTAAGAGGGAGAGAACACACAGTTGAGTGGTTAGAGAGGTGAGACAGGTCTGGGAGGAGTTGGAGAAATGAGTTTGCTTAAGGTCAAAGCACTGGGCCATGCCTTAAGCAAACAATGAGCTGTGACATGCACAGAGAGCACTCTGGCCAGAGGAAACCTGACCCATAAGCTCCAAACCAAAAAATGATGATAATACAACCCAGAACCAACCAAGAAACACCATGGCAGCTAGAAGCAAAAGCCCACCAAAAAGCCCCAGATATATACCTCAGCCTTTGTTTAATAAATAAACTTGCTTGCAAGCTCCCAGAGTCTGTGTTGTTGACTCTACATCTATTCACTCTCTACTCCCAGGTATCAGGGACAGTAAAACCTAAATCACAGTGCCAGCAATATTCTGGCCCCCAATGTGGATGGACCCCTACCTGGGTCTTGCCCTTTGGTCCTTTTTAACTTTCTTTTTTGGATTGTCTTCTTTATTGCTGTCCTGCTTGCTGTCCTGATCCCTATTAGGACTCAGAGTTGTGACACACCCCCTTTGGCTGTTTTTGGGGAATAGACTCCGTGGCACATTTTATACTTTCCTCCCCCAAGCAGTGAGTATTGGGGTCTTTTTATCTATCTTTTCATTCTCCCCCCCCCCTTTTTTTTCTTTAGGGCACACTCTGTTTACTATTGATCTGCCCAGCTTCTAAAACTTATGGCCAGGCTTTTGATTCTCCAGCTGTAAATCCCCTGATCCCTCCTCAGGGGTTTGGAAACTTTGCTTAGCAGATTATTGACTCCTTTAGTTTGTTTCCTCCCTGCCTATTGTCCTTTGTCCAATCATATGCCAGTAATATGTTCAACAGGCCTTAGCTAGGGTCCCTGGTGAGGTATTAATGATCCACTATGTGGATGATGTCCTGTTGGCTCACCTGAGCAGACAGAGACTTCAAGGATTATTGCTCTGGCTCCTTGAGGACTTAGGAGCCCTTTGCCTCAAGATGGCCCCAGAAAAAGATACAATGGCTACGCCCATTTGCCTTCTTGGGTTACCAAATCAGTCAAGCCATCTAACCTCTCAATGCCTCTATTATAATATGAGAGTTCTACTCCCTTACAGACACCAGGGACCCTAGCTAAGGCCTGTTGAACATACAACTGGCATATGATTGGACAAAGGACAATAGGCAGGGAGGAAACAAACTAAAGGAGTCAATAATCTGCTAAGCAAAGTTTCCAAACCCCTGAGGAGGGATCAGGGGATTTACAGCTGAAGAATCAAAAGCCTGGCCATAAGTTTTAGAAGCTGGTCAGATCGATAGTAAGACATCCAGATAGTACAGACATCCTTATAGGCACCATTAATGGGCTCAAGTAATTTCTACCCATTCCCTACAAGGACATGAGACAACTGTTCTCCCTTCTCAAAGATGGCATTCCTCCGCCTCTGCAAAAATACAGTTGATGGAAGGGGTTAGGGATCTCTTAAAGAGGGCTAGTGAACTTGCCTATAATGCCTCCCTGAGGAGATATGATCCAAATGTTCCCCTGAAAGCCCTAGTCCTTTGGACTAAGGGTGGCATACTGGGAACACTGTGGCAATCAGGCCCCCTAATCTGGATACATCTATCACATTCTGAGCTATTCCATATCACCTTGAAGTTTAATATTGCCTTTGAGATAGGCATTAAAGCAAGAGCAACTGCTAAGAGAATCATGGGCCACAAACCAGACAAGACTGTCCTCCTCTTCTCCCTCCAAAATACTCAGCCCTTATGGGCAGACTCTCTTCCCTTCCAGAAAATGATGACAGGTTTTCCAGGGACCTTGGATAACCACTTTCCCCAAGATGAATATGTGTCAGTCTTGCTACTCCTTGAGTTAACTTTAAGCTCATGTGCTAATCCCTCGAATATCCCTCTTCCTTAAGCAGCTATAGCCTTTCCAGGTGCCAATAGAATGAAGTTTGGCCTAATAATCACAATGCCCAATAACAAAGAAATAACTCACACCCAACTCAACCCAGGTTCTGTCCAAATGGGAGAACTCCTAGCCATCCTTAAAGTACTGGAGTTAAGCCAGTCAGTGTCCATAAACATTTTTTTTCAGACAGCCGATACACAACCTAGACATGCAAGCTGTTGTCCTTTGCTAAACTAAAAATTCTTAGAGATCCAATCTCCATGACCATGAAAGCAATACAAGACATGCTAGAGAACAGGAGGTTTCCCCAGTGGATAATCCATATCCGATCTCATTCAGGGCTGCCAGGAATGCTTGCTTCAGATAATGATAGGTTTGACAAGCCCATCATGACAGTAAACCTGCCCCTATTGGAACAGGCTAGACTACTCCATCAACAGTTTCATTTGTTCTCTCATAACTTGCACAAATTGATGCCCAAACTGCCCATAGCACAATGCAAACATTTAACCTGGACCTGCACCACTTGTGCCCCTCTAGCTCTTTGGGACCACTGAAAAAACAAGGTGTTAACCCCAGGGGCCTTGTTCTCAATGTGTCTGGCAAATGGATGTTACCCACCATTCCCCCTTTGGCAATCTTAAATACATACATATGATAGCGGACACATGCTCCTCATTTATCTACGCCTTAGCACAATCAGGGGAAAAGGCATCACAGGCCACCAAGGCATTAAAAACCACTATGATGGTCATGGGAGTACCTTGGGCCATAAAGACAGATAATGGTTCCACATATACCTCCCAGCAGTTCAAGGACTTTTTAAAGAAGTGGAATATTGACCATACTACAGGTATTCCATATAACCCACAAGGACAAATGATAGTAGAAAGGATGAATCAATCACTCCTTAAAAGAAAATCTACAGAAATTATCAAAAAAACAAAGAGAGACCCACATTTGGCATTGGTAGAAGTTCTGTTTAAGAGCAATTTCCTATTATTTGATGATAAAGGCCTGAGTCCAGCATATAAGCATTGGGCCTCCCTCCCCAAAGAGACGCCACTCCCCCTGGTCAGATGGAGAGACCCTCTATTTAATGCCTGGCAGCCTCCCACTCCTTTGTTAACATGGGGATGAGGGTATGCTTGTGTTTTCCCACAGGATCAAATGAAGCCAATATGGGTGCCAATCAGAGACATACAGCCTGCTATGGATCAAGAAAATCTCAAGGAGAACTTCTCCCTTTGCTGACAGTCCTGCTACTGATCCTGCCAATGATTGTTCAAGCTGAAGATCTTTGGGCGTTAGTTCCTGCCCTGCCTATACCAATGCCTGTTACAGTAACTGCCCCTACTTTCCCGGGAATTTATAAAACTAACAAAGTCTTGGGCTTTCTTTATGCCCTGTTTCAAGGCTCTTTTAATTATTCATTTGGATTTTATGATGTAGCAGATATCCTTTGCTTTGATGCACACCATAGGGTGAATGCTTCTGGGTGCATCCCTTTCTCCTCTTATATTACAGGAGATTTTAAGGGACTACAAGGGATAATTGGAAGAATAACCAGATTTATGTGGGGTATCAAAATAATGGGCCCCACTATTGAGAAAATAGGAAGAAAACATCACTGAAGGCATTCAGCAACCATTTGATTCCTTTGTTTAAATTCAGGGGAATATACCACCGAAATTGAAATAACTATTAACTGGGATCATTGCCTTCCCAATTTTGTGCCCTGGCCCCTTTATGGAAAGGCTAACATGGGGCTTTGGATTCAGACACCAGAAGATGGTGAGGTTCCACCATCTATGAACTGTAGCACACCAAAAACTACTGATGTTTACCTCATTAGATGAGTAAAAAAGGCCAGAACTATGTTTGGGGCCTGGCCTCTATGTGGCCCCCATGCCTGCATGGATTTAAGACCCTTTCTGTTTATAAGAGGAGACACTTATTTCAATGTAGCTTATATCTTTTTATATTATGAAACCATCTCTGCTTCTGACAGTTATAAATGATCTCTATGTTATCATTTGAAATCATTTTGCCCTTTCTGCCACCCTTGTTTGCATAAAAACCTCCTTTTATCTTAACCAATTCCTCCATGCCAATGCTAAATTGCACTCAAGACCTTTTTAGTTGGGACCCTGCTGGAATCCTGAGGAGGCCTCACAGGCAGTGGTGGTGTACCTCCCTGCTTTCCTTTGGGTACCTTTGACCAATGTAGCACATATCCATAGGGTAGAATTGATGGAACAAACCAGAATAAAAAGAGACTTTGGTATAACAGTAGCCATAGCGGCCACTATTTTGCTTGCTGTTGCAGGTGGGGCAGCGGCCACAGCCTCCCTAGTTCAAATGGGAGCCACCGCCTCTACACTTAATGTGGTCATAGAAGAATCAGCCCAAGCATTAAGCACTCAACAGCTGATTAATTCCCATTTCCAGTTAGCTATACTCAATTTACAGCAACAACTAGATTTATTGGATGAAGAAATCCAGACATTAAGATGGCTAGTAAGAGGAAACTGTGATCCCTGATTCTCCTCCTTTTGTTTAACCCCTTACCTACCTCATATCACCCTTTTTATTTTATTTTATGGCTGCTAGTGGGAATTAGAGTTCTTTGCTCTAATCTTGTTGTCCCCACCTCAGGAAACTCCCAGCATTTCGACTGTACCTGTATTAGGTTGGCCTGCCTGGCAAGCTCTTACCTATCATTGACTACCACCCATGGAAGGGTGGGTCCCTGGAGAGTGCCTAGGGCATTAGACAGAGGCATGAAACAGAGTCATCATGAATTTCTGTAAGACAGGCTCTTATTACTTCCTTAGAGGGGCCATGATCAGGGCAAATATGACACAAGCCAGGAGTTGGTTAAGGGAAATCGTGTTGGGATCATGGAGCAAAGCATTCTTACACAACTCTCTAATGAAATCTTAAGGCTGAACTCCACATGTGTGAAACCACTGGAGGTATCTACAACATTCTTTGCTCAAATTTGGGATCACATAAAGTCAATCCTTGACCCTTCAAAAATTATAGCATGGGAAAAGATAGGGGGAATGGTACTTTTAAAAATTCTGTTGTTCAAGTGTTTCCTACAGCATTTTTCCCAACAGTGCCCTATCAACAAAAAAACCCTACAACTGTGAATGGCTCTGGAATGCCCTGATCATGGCCTCTCTAAGGAAGTAATAAAGAGTCTGTCTCACAGAAATTCATGATGGCTCTGTTTCATGCCTCTGTCTAATGCCCTAGGCACTCTCCAGGGACCCACCCTTCCATGGATGGTAATCAATGATAGGTAAGAGCTTGCTAGGCAGGCCAACCTAATACAGGTACAGTCCAAATGCTGGGGGTTTCCTGAGGTGGGGACAACAAGATTAGAGCAAAGAACTCTAATTCCCACTAGCAGCCATAAAATAAAATAAAAAGGGTGATATGAGGTAGGTAAGGCTAAAGCACTGGGCCATGCCTTAAGCAAACAATGAGCTATGACAGAGATGTGCAGAGAGCACTCTGGCCAGAAGAAACCTGACCCATAAGCTCCAAACCAAAAAATGATGACATGCAACACAGAGCCAACCAAGAAACACCACAGCAGCTAG
>CABHPP010113399.1:20552-53482 GCA_902168425.1 Peromyscus attwateri
AAAAGCCATATATATATATATATATATATATATATATATATATATATATATACACCTCAGCCTTTGTTTAATAAATGAGCTTTCTTGCAACCTCCTGGAGTCTGTGTCATTGACTCTGCATCTACTCAACCCCTGCCCCCAGGTATCAGAGACAGCAAGACCCCAGCTGCAGAGCCAGTGACAGGAGAAATGGAAAAACATGTTGAATATATATTATATAAAAAATTTACTTGAAAATAAAGAGAAATTTCCCCCACTAAAGGAAAAAAAGAGAATAATACCGTGGTGCTAGTCAGGGGTGCCAGAACCTTTAAGAGGTGGAGTCAAGTAGAAGAAAAGCTGGAGCCATATCCCCTGAGGAGATATTGGCAGCCCATTCCTTTCTCTCTTTCCCCCTGACTCCTGGCAGGCATGAAGTGATTGGCTTCCTCTGCCACATTCTCCCTGCTGTGATACATGAGTCCAAATGCAGCAAAGCCTAGCAACCATGCACTGAAATTTCCAAAATGGTAAACCATAACAAACCTTCCTCCTTTAAGTTGATAACCTGTTATTTTGTCATAGCAGTGGAAATAGGAAGCTCACTTTCACTGCAGCATCATTTGAGATGATGAAAATATAGAAGCAGCCTAGGTGTACACACAGACAAATGAAAAAGGAAGATTGATATATGCACACAAGAAATTATTATGCAGCCTTAAAAACCAAATTCTGTTGTTTGTAAACCTTGAGAATACCTACATTCCTGTCTCTTTGATGTGAGATGTACTATTCAGGCTACGGAAAGAGATACCTGGACACCAACCCAGCCATAAAACCCTCCACCTACACTCTGTCCTTTCTGCAAGATGTGCTGGGGCAATGGTGGCTCAGAACCTGTGGGAATGGCCAACCAATGTTTGGTTTAACTTGAGGTCCATACCACAAGAATACTTTCAAATCCAATAATCAGGCAAAGAATACTAAGTACCAAGCACTCCCACTCATATGTAGAAACTGAAAATATTCATCTCCACAAGGACTGGGAAAGTTGGAAGAAAAAGAGGATGAAAAAAAGATGGGTAGTAGTTATGGGCTGCAGTTAAATATGAGAAATAACTCCTAATATTTTATAGCACACGGCAGGGTGGATGCGACTGACAAGTATTAACTAAATATCTTAAAATCAAGTTCATATCAATCAAAGACTAAAATATATTACTCTTTAAATATTTTGGAAATAAAGATACGAAGCTATTTTGACAGTCTTGTGGTAGGAGTTTATTAAATCACAAGTCTTAAGCTAAGATTTATTATATATGGATTATTGACATTTTAAATTATTGATCAACAAAGGACAACATAAAGATGCCTAAAACATATATAGTGCTTAAGAATTAGAACTAAGAACACTAAAAATTCTTGATTCAGTAAAATAGTTGAAAATCTATTTTTCAAAATACAAAGTGAAAATGCAAATTTCACCCAAGAACTCTGAAAGAACAATAAATTCATAGTATAACTGAAACATAGACATATTCCTTAAAAATTATATAACAGAGTATCTATTATATTGGCAAAAGCATAGAAGCCAGAAAACACAGTACAAAAAATGTGAAAAAATGAAAACTCTTACTCACATCTGATGGAAGATATATTACAATGATTTAATCAACAATTAAGTAATAAACCATTAATAAAAAGTGTTCTTAGCCTATAATCAGCAATGTATCTGGAGAAATACACTCTGGAGCCTATGCATATACAAACAAAGAAATAGTCAATATCTGTTGAAGCATTGATTATAGGAAATAAAATGTATCCATTAATGAAAACTAAAAAAATTATGGCACACTCGAGTAACTGAAGTTCAAAAAGTAGATAAACTAATGTTATATGTACTAACAAGGGCAAAATTTAAGTATGTAATTTTAAGAAGAAATTCAGGTTGGAGAACAATATACATAAAACAATAATATAAATTACTTACAAATGCTAAACATTGTTTATGACTCCAAAAATGTATAAGAATAGATTAAAATAAACATGGAGGGATGCAGGCATAACTCAATGGTAAACACTTCACCACATGAATTATGTCCTGGAGTTCTGTTCTCAGCAGGGGTGAGGGTGAGGTGAAAATTGAAAAAAATATCTCTGAGGGAGGGACAAAATGTGGAATTAGTAAATGAGGAAGTGCATAAATATAGTCTGAAACAAATAAGCAAAATTTGAAGATTCATTAAGACTAAAGTAATGAACTAAAAATAAGACACATAATAAAACTGTAAAAAATACAGCCACAATATTTTAGATAAAAAAACATACTAATACATCCATAGGAATAACTATTTTAAAGGCTTATTTTGAATGTATTTTTAAACACGATTTCCACCCTATTCCTCCAAGCTGATTTATACGTAAAAATCTCTACTCTAGAATTTCTTCTGAACTGAAGTGACCTGAAATGTTATGTTATAATATAACTGAAATGTTATTTTAACAACCTAGAATGCCTTAGCTTTGGTCTAGCCTATAATTCCCTAGTCCTCCTTAAATATTCAGCTGAAATGTCAGCCCTTTAGATATCTTTCCTCAGTCTTAACATCTACCTCCAGGCCAGTATGTTTCATGTTGTAGCTCTTGGAACTGTCTCCCTTTATCATGTATTCTAATGATACATTTACACGTTTGCAGTTCCTAAAATGATCATGTCTGATTCTTTTCCACAACAAGAGAAGCTAGTACATGACTGGCACATAACAGGTACTCAGCAAATCTTGCTATATGAAAAATGAACTAGAACTGCTAAAAGAAAGTGGCCATCGCTGTCAATCTAGCATAGCCTGTAGGCATACAATCCAGGTTCCTAGAATCCTCTTATCACAAACTGTCATCACAAAGGCATCACAGTAGAGATCCATTTATCCTTTCCTCACCTCTTGCCTCATTTCTTTATTTACCCAGCCTATCCAAACCATCACTCCTGTTTCCTGCTTTTCTGAGTGCTTTTAATGCAGAAGCAAGTATAGACTGTAAAAATGGATCATCTGTCTCACAGGTCAGCTTATACCCTGGAGGCTGTACAGACTGATCTAAACTTTGAGCCAGATGATCCACTCCTGTCTCTATAACTGTCACAGACAATTTGGAAGGTGATGCTTCTGGGTTCAAATACTTCACAGATACACAGTTATGATTTCTCATTGATGGAAGGGAACAGTTCTCTACCCAAAGCACACATGGGATGACAATCTTGCCACTAAATCTTATTCTTGGGAATATTTCCAGCTCTCCTTCCTTGCCTCATACATCAGTCAGACACATGTAGTTGTAGTAAGATGACCCAGATCAAGCATTAATTTCCTGGATTTAGAAATTGAAATGTGGCCAGGTGTTGGTGGCAAACACTTTTAATCCCAGCACTTGGGAAGCAGAGCCAGGTGGATCTCTGTGAGTTTCGAAGCCAGCCTGGTCTATGGAGCGAGATCCAGGACAGGCACCAAAACTACACAGAGAAACCTTGTCTCAAAAAAACCAAAAAAAAAAAAAAAAAGAAAAGAAAAAGAAGAAAGAGAAATGCTCTCTAAAATGCACAACTAGATGTTGATGCTGGATTGTACTTATATAGTAGTAAACTTGCTAGTGTCAAAGAATTTTATGACCTCTGAGATATGCCAATTTTGCATAGACTCCAGTTGCCCTTCAAATCTAGACTGTTGCTGTATGCTATGTACCTTCACCAAACATACCTAGCCAAACCTTTTCCCCAGTCAGTCACATCTTGGGATCCATTGTATAAATTCATTACTACATAACTTATGCATGTCTGTTCTAATGGATGTTTTTGTGTATGATATGTATCAGCATTGTACAATACCATATAATGCCATATGATGTTAAAAAGAAATACCAATTTGTGAATAATACAACCAACTACCCAAGTGTTAGGTTTAATATAATGGCTCCCTATTAAATCACACTTAGTAATTTACCAGAACATATGATGTCGATTCTACTGTTACACCTTTTTTACTAAAAAGAAAAGTGAAAAAGAATAGTTTTTATATTTTGTTCTGAAAAACACAGTTTGGAGTTAAGTTAGTATGCATATCGAAGGTGTTATTTTCTCTACTCACAGAAGAGAAAAAAATAATGAAGAGATTTATAAACACAATCACAATATACCAGAACAAAAATAATAGAAAATATATACATCCATTTTATGGACAGTGACACAAGGTCCTAAAGGGGGAAGTGTTCCAATTAAGGTGACATCATGTCTAGAAATAAGGAATGATTAAGTCATTACATTGTCCATTAAGTATCCCACTTCAAAGTTCCTTATATAGCTCTTCACAGGAGATAGTCTGAGATACAGCCTTAGAATACTTCCTGGTTCCAGTAAATTTCACTTCTGGATAGCTAGATAAATTTCTTCTTGTATCTAAATCTTTGGGTTTCAATATTTCCATTCTAGTGCTGGAGAGAGGGCTCAGCAGTTAAGAGCACTGGCTGCACTTCCAGAGGAACCAGGTTCAATTCCTAGCACCTGCATGGTGGCTAACAACCATCTGTAACTCTAGCTCCTGGGAGTTCAGTGCTTTCCTCTGACCTACAAGGGAAACAGGCAAATAAGTGTTGCACAGACACACAGGCAAGAAAACCACCCATAAATAAAATAATTGTAAATATCCACTCTAAGATGATGTAAAACCATCTCATAAATCTATCTTCTCTCTAAAACTGATAACAAAATGTAGTGTGTGTAGTGGTACAACTAGAAGGTGAATTAATTAAAAGCAATAACTCCAGAGATTTAATCTAAGTAAAAAGACATTCTATGGAGAAACACATTTTTTAAAAAATGAAAAGCTGTAAAACCCCATAGGCCATTGCATAACAATGTGTAAACTTCATATGTACAATTTTCAAACAGAACAATATAAGAAATAAGTGGAGAGATACTCCACATTCATGGATACAAAGACTCAATGTAAAGATGTCAGCTCTTTACAAATGACCTGTACAACCAAGATAATCTCCTTTAAATCTTACCCAGTTGTTTAGTGGATATCAAAAACTAATTGTTAAGTTTACCTGGAAAGGAAATTGACACAGAATGACTAATACAGTATGATAAGGCAATATCAGAAAACTGACACCAACTTGAAAATTTTTTTCTTTTTTTGAGATTACAATTACAATATTTCTCCCTTCACTTTCCTCCCTGAAAGATCTCTCATACACACACACACACACACACACACACACACACACACACACACACCTGCTTTTCTTCAAATCATGGACTCTTCTTTCATTAATTATTGCACTCATTTTATATGTATAATAAAGAAATAGTACAAAAAGACCATAATGTTTATGAGTAAACAAAGAAAACCTGAATGAAATATAACAGAGAACTGATAAACTTACCCACAAGAATATAATCAAGTGATGGTTGAAAAGGAGCAAAGGAAATACAATGGATGGAACAAAGATTTTCTTTTCACAAAATAAAATTAATCTATTGTAGATGAATTTCTAAACGGTCTTATTAAATAAAAAACTCAGAGCCAGATATAGGGGTGAAAACCTGAGAGATCAGGGAAATAGGAAAAGCCACAGCTAACCTTACCTCACCAACTCTGCAGCTTCCAAAAGCAAGATACTTCCTGTCTACCCATGCCTATATGCCTTGCCCTTCTGCCATCTGATTTGCTCTCTCTGTCTAGCTACATCACTTCCTCTTCCTGCTCAGTTCTGTCACTTCCTATCTGTCTGTACAGACCTCCAGACCTCCATGGTTAACTAGTGTTGGAATTTAAGGCATTTTCCATCACACCTGGCTTTGTTACCAGTGTTGTCTTGAACTCACATAGATCCAGAAGATCCCTGCCTCCCAAATGATAGAATTAAAGGCCTGTGTAACATTTCATGACTTTTGTGTTTACTTATAATGACTGGCTTTTTCCTCTGATCTCCAGGCAAGCTTTATTTATTAAAACACAAATAAAATATCATCACATTTCAGCGCAAATAAAATATCACATTTCTCCTTTTTTGTCTAATAAAAAATAAAAAAAGTTACACCTAATATAAGAAAACTATATATAATAAGTACAATAACTATATACAATATAAACAAGCAATAAATATATCAACAATGTCTAGTCCATTTGCATTTGACAAATTCAGAGAAAATATTCCATTATCTATCCTGTTTTAGTGAGTCCAAAATGCACCTAATTCCTTTCTATACTAACATATTACCAAGAGAAAACTATCTATGTCTTTCAAATTTATATACTTAACACCTCTTAGTGAGTTTCTTTTCTGAATGTCTTAACAAGAAAAACTATAACTGTAACTATAATTGTAACTATAACTATAACTATATCTATCTAATCTTCAACTCCCTCAGAGAGCCGAGAAGGAAATAATATTACCTAGCAAAACAGAAAGTGCACACAAGTGACTTCCAAAAAAATGTGAGTTATGACAGAAACAGCCAGCTTCCTGGACAGTCACCAGAGGTTTCTCTGTAATGTTGGGGCATCATCTTTGGCCTACAGGCTTAGCATATCTGACAGACTCATTTCTGAAGTAGGATATACACAAGGCCTACAGCTCGACCTCACATTTGGTGAGAGTATTCCATGTGCCAGATAAACTTGAATTCCGCCAGTGTCCTGTCATGATTCAGGATTATAAATTCTGGAAATTGCTGGTATTTTTGGAATTCAGCTTCCCGTTCTTCTCGGCTTGTGGGTGGCTTCATCTCCTTTATTAAATGCCAGTCTACCACTGAGAGACCAGACTCATTCATCCTAGTTACTCCTCTCAGAATAACTGTTCTAGCTACTGTTCCACTGCACACCAGGAGCCATCAGACCACTGCCTATTCAGTTGCCTTTGAAGGAAGAGGCACTGTATCTTTTCCAGATTACAAAGCCACTTCAGCGATGGTGTCATATTATTCTGGCCTCAGAGGACCTCTGTTGCCAAAGCTGCAACCACACTTGTCTTGGTAAGGATCGATAGTCCTTTGTTTTGTTTCCTGTTTGTCCACTTTGGATAGCATACTGTCAGCAGTCGAGGCAAGGACAGTTTGTTGCCCAGTGGCTAACTTTTGCCATGATGAAAGTTAACTCCATATGCAGTTTCTTCAATGCCCATATCTTCTCTGAAGTAGATTGGTGCTGCCAGGAGCATACATGTCTCATAGTCATAAAAAAAAGAAAAAAATCTGTTATTAAAACATCTTAAATGCCATATTCTGTAGATCTCTGAAGGTTTTCAAGATGACCTGTCTATCTAAAATATATTTCTGCTTGACCTTGAAAACATACCTAATATGACTACAAGTTTGATTGTAATGACTAACTACTAACTTTCATTTCTTTATATCCTAACAGTTGGTAATAATAACATTCAAGGATTAGCAAATTGTATTACATTGTTAAATGAACTGGATAGGTACAATATCCTGAACAAGATTAGAAATATATGTACAATAGATCAATCTCAAATTGGTATCAATATACATAATTTGTATACAATATACAAAAATCCAATTCAATGTAAAATATTTCAAACTAGCAGTTGCCTTTTAAAAGTAGATTCAAGCTGGGCATTGGTGGCGCATGCCTCTAATACCAGCACTCGGGAGGCAGAGGCAGGCGGATCTTTGTGAGTTCGAGGCCAGCCTGGTCTACAGAGTGAGATCCAGGAAAGGCGCAAAGCTACACAGAGAAACCCTGTCTCGAAAAACCAAAAAAAAAAAAAATAGATTCAATAATCTACCTTTTTGTCTATATCATATTTATGTCATCTCTTTTTTTCTTTTCGGAGTAGATTCAATAATCTACCCTTTATTAGTCATTTCTATATCTTATTTTTCAGAGTAGATTCAATAATCTACCTCTTAAATATATTCTCTATTTTCTTTTTCTTTTCTTTTTTTATAAACAAGAACCTTAAATCTAATCTCCTTTGCTTAATATTTTTCCTGGCCATTTACAATAACAACTTGTAACCAACCATCCTAGACAATGACAATTATCCAAAACCCATTGAAAGACCAAAAACCACCCACCCCACCTCTTTGAAATGTGGGTGTCATGTTCTTAAAATTACTTCCTGCTGTTTGTGGGTGAAGGCATCTTTAGGGGATCCCGAAAAAAAAATTGGGGTTAATTGTCAAGTCCTGGGAGAGGTAGCTGTACCAGTCTCTGCATAATGCAAAAGTGAAGGGCTTATCCCAAGTCCTCACTCAAATAGTCTGTGAGGCTGGATCATCTCAGCTAGCCATCTTGAAATTGTCCTGAGCAGTTTGTAGTCTAAGGCTGATATTTGGGTGATGTTTATTAACTTAGTGGTATTATTATTGTCCATATGGAATCATCATTGTGGGGCCCCATCATCTTTTTGGAGACTTCAAATTTGCTGTCAAGCCTGGTCATGATTTCCTACAGAAAACTGATAGAGACTCCAACTCAAAAAAAATGTATAGGCAGCTAAATGACATCATTTTCTAGAATTAGTTAGTACTCTATATGACTATTAATATCATAACAAAATTTTAAAATATATATATTAATCTTATAAATTTTTACATAAAATTCATACCTAAGGAAAGTTAAAATATCAAAATAGAACCAAAGAATTGAGATTAGTGGCAGTAGAAGAGTCCCTTAATTTTGGTTTTCTTCTGTCCCATATCAGATGGCTCTTCTGACATGACACAGAGATTTTGCATATTCTTTTAACAAGCATTCTTGGGTTTAGAAAAGTAGAGAGCCATTCTCCAAATCCAAAGCCAGCTTTAATTTTTAATTAAACTGGGACTACATAAAGACCATTTGTGTTAAGTGTCTGTAGAGAAGGGCAGAAACAAATATTTAGGAAGACTTATGAAATTTTATATGTGATATACCAGTAGGCCAATTTACTCTTGGGACATTTTTTTCTGTGTGATTTGTCCTTTTTCTTCAGATGTTTCATTTGTCCAGTGTTCTTCAGATTCCTTAGCCTTCATTCTTCTGAAAGACAAAAACAAAAACCCTTCCCGAAGCCTAACTTTGGGGAGGTTCCCTTTTGGCTAGTTACATCTGATTAAATGAAAAGCATTTATTAGTGGTTAAATGAAAAGCATTTACTAGTGGTAAAAGGTCATTTTAAATTGGATGTCATGCTGGTTGATGAACTATCACCTCTTCTCATTAAGAGGTCTCTCTTGTTCAAATTGAACTTTCATCAATTTTGATGGTATCCATAGCTTTTCTTCTCCTGTAGAAACAAAAACAAAACCTCGTCCCCAACTTAATACATATTCTGGTTTCTATTCTGAGGTCAGCACATCCTTAAAGTATATAGGCTGATTTAATTCTGTAGTTTTTTTATTATTATTATCCAATGTCTCTCTGCAGCTGTTGTTCCTTTCTCATCAACACTGAGAAAATTCAAAGTTAATAGAGCATTATGTAATCTATTTCTGGAGGTTTTTGTTACCCCTTTCTGTTTATTTAGCATATGCTTTAGAGTTCGATTTGTTATTTCTATGACTGCTTGGTCTGTAGGATTATGCGGTATACCTGTAATATGCTTTATATTATAATAAGCAAAAAACTGTTTCATTTTACCAGAGACATATGTTGGAGCATTGTCAGTTTTAATTTGTGCAGGTATACCCATGATGGCCATAACTTCTAGCAAATTCATGATTACTGAATCGGCTATTTCAGAACTCAGATCAGTTGCCCATTGAAATCCTGAATAAGTATCAATAGTGTGGTATACATATTTCAGTTTTCCAAATTCTGCAAAGTGAAACACATCCATCTGCCAGATTTCATTCCTCTGAGTACCCTTTGGGTTACTGGGGTGATATTGTGTTCCCCAAAATATTGTGTACCCTAATAAACTTATCTGGGGTCAGAGAACAGAACAGCCACTAGATATAGAGGCCAGAAAATAGTGGTACACATGCCTTTAATCCTATCACTTGGGAGGCAGAGATCTATCCGGATCTCTGTGAGTTTAAAGCCACACTGGAAACAGCCAGGCATGGTGACTCATGCCTTTAATCCCAGGAAGTGAGCCTTTAATCCCAGGAAGTGATGGCAGGAAGCAGAAAGGTATATAAGGCATGAGGACCAGGAACTAGAGCCTGGTTAAGCTTTAAGCTTTTAGCAGCAGTTCAGCTGAGACCCATTCGGATGAAGACACAGAGGCATCCAGTCTGAGGAAACAGGATCAGCTGAAGAACTGGTGAGGTGAGGAAGCTGTGGCTTGTTCTACTTCTCTGATCTTCCAGCATTCACCCCAATACCTGGCCCTGGGTTTGTTTTTATTAATAAGACCATTTAAGATTCATGCTACAGGTTACATCATGCTAGTAATGGAGTCTGATTGCAAAAAGAACAAGTAGGACATTTCCTTATAATTTCCTTGGATTGTTGCCAGGTTATGGAAAAATCCTTTTTTAAACCTTTACTATTTACATGATGTTTTTAAATGAAATTCTGAGGCCTCCAGAACATTTTCTATCAATAATTTGTCAATCTCATCATTACCTTGTGCTAGAGGGCCTGGCAGACCCATATGGAATTGGATGTGAGTTATATATAAAGGATGACTCCTATTCCTGATTATATCTTGTAACTGAATAAATAGTGAAGTTAATTCTGACTCATCAGGGATAAATTCTGCAGTCTCAATATGTAATACCATTCTTTCAGCATACTGAGAAACAGTAACTATGTTGAGAGGTTCCAAAAAAATCCATTAATATCATCAGAATAGCATACAATTCCAATTTTTGAACCGAATTATAAGCACTTTGAACCACTGTGGTGGTATTGTGTTCCCCAAAATATTGTGCACCCTAATAAACTTATCTGGGGTCAGAGAATGGAACAGCCACTAGATACAGAGGCTAGAAAATGGTGGCACTCACACCTTTAATCCTAGCCTTCTGGAGGCATGGATCTCTGTGAGTTCAAGGCCACATTGGAAACAGCCAGGCATGGTGACTCATGCCTTTAATCCCAAGAAGTGAGCCTTTAATCCCAGGGAGTGATGGCAGATAGCAGAAAGGTATATAAGGCGTGAAGACCAGGAACTAGAAGCATTTGGCTGGTTAAGCTTTCAGGCTTACAAGCAGCAGTTCAGCTGAGATTCATTCTGGATGAGGAGAGGCTTCTAGTCTGAGGAAACAGGATCAACTGAGGAACTGTTAAGGTGAAGAAGCTGTGACTTGTTCTGCTTCTCTGATCTTCCAGTATTCACCCCAATAACTGGCCTCAGGTTTGTTTTTTATTAATAAGTACCTTTAAGATTCCTGCTACACACTTAAATTTTCTGATTTGTAACCCGCCTTTCCTTGTTTGTTGGCATCTGTATAAAATGTACAGGCTCCAGATATGGGTGTTTCCAGTACAACTTGAGGCAGAATCCAATCAGCTCTCTTTATAAGCTGATTCTATTGCTTCTGGGATATTTACTGTTAATCTCTCCAAAAAAATTACTGCAAGCTCTTTGCCAAGGTTCACTTTCTGCCCATAATGTGTCAATGTCCTCCCCAGTGAAAGGTACAACAATTTCTGCGGGGTCTATTCCTGCTAATTGACAAAGTCTCAATTTTCCTTTTAAAATCAAGTCAGGGATCTTTCCACATAAGTTTTTTAATTTTTTACTCTGTTTATTTGGTAGAAACATCCATTCCAGTATCTTCCCTCTGCATTAAAATGTCTGTAGGAGAATGCATAAAGGGTAAAATAACCAAAATACAAACAAGCTTTGGCTCCACACAATCCATAAGTCCCTCCTGTACTTTCTTTTCCACCAACACCAGTTCTCTCTCAGCTTCATCTGATAATTCTCTTCGACTATTTAAGTCCTTGTAACCTTCTAAGGTTTTGAACAAATTACTCAGTTCATCATTTTTTACCCCAACAACCCCATAGATGGGAAATGTCTCCAAATAATCTTTGAAAGTCATTAAGAGTCTATAATCATTCTCTCCTTTTTTGCACCTTTTGGGGTCTAATTTTTTTTTGTAGACCTATTTTATATCCTAAATAATTAATAGAATCTCCTCTTTGTGTCTTTTCAGGAGCAATTTGTAATCCCCAACAAGGCAAAATTTTCTTTACATCTTCAAACATTCTTTCTAAGTTATCTGCATTTGAATCAGATACTAAAATATCGTCCATGTAATGATCAATTATAGATTTAGGAAATTGTTTATATATTACTTCTAATGGCTGTCATACAAAATATTGGCACAGATTTGTGCTATTCAACATTCCCTGTGGGAGAACCCTCCATTGATATCTCTGAACTGGCTGAGAATTATTATAAGTAGGCACCATGAAGGCAAATCTTTCTCTGTCTTTTTCTTGCAAAGGTATTGAGAAGAAACAGTCTTTTAAATTGATAACTATAAGAGGCCATCTGTTAGGTAACAGGGTAGGCAAAGGAATTCCAGATTGTAGAGAGCCCATTGGCTGAATTATTTTGTTAATTGCTCTAAGGTCTGTTACCATTCTCCATTTACCAGATTTCTTTTTAATAATAAATACAAGAGAATTTCCAAGGGGTGGTTGATTCTTCAATATGCTGAGCATTTAACTGCTCTTGTACCAGCTCTTCTAAAGTCTGCAGTTTCTCTGTTGTTAAAGGTCATTGCTGAACCCATACAGGTTTCTCTGTTAGCCACTTTAAAGGTAGAGCTGTTGGTATCTTTGAAAGATCATCAGTTGTTGTGCCCTGTTCTTGTACAATCTGGATGGCTGGTGACCACTCATTAGAATAATACCTCCTAATATTTTTCTCAGAAACATGTGTTAATTTATGGTTTGTTTCTGAGGTTGGAGGAATGTTAATCTGAGTATTCTATTGTTGTAATAGATCATGACCCCATAAATTCATAGCTATATTAGCCACATATGGCTTTAATTTTCCTCTCTGTCCTTCTGGACCTATACATTTGAGCCACTTTGTGCTCTGTTTCACTTGAGATAATGTTCCAATCCCTAACAGCTGAATATTTACCTCTTGAAGAGGACAATTTGAATGCCAAAATTCTGGTGCAATTATTATAACCTCCACACCTATGTCTACCAGACCTTCCAAGAGAATGTCATTTATTCAAATTTTTAATTTTGGTCTTTGTTCATTTATAGAAGTTTGCCAAAAATTTTGCTTTACAGTTTCTCATGAATTTCCTGTTCTCTCTGCTACAGCTGTTCTATCACCCCGAGCAGTATGTTTTTTTTTTTGTTTTTTTTTTGTTTGTTTTTACAATAGGCATTTGTTTATTTAATTGTTCTGAGAAGGGCTTTCTTCTATGATGGCAGGAAAGGACTGATCTGAATTTGCCCTGGGGGCCTGCTTGAGGCCCCTAGGGGAGTTTCCTGACTGCAGAGGCAAAGGATTACCTTGTCTGTCCCTTGTTGATCTATATTCATTAGTCCAATGTTTACCTTTACTATATCTTCTGCACAATCCAGAAGGGAGGGGCATTCTGTTGCCATTGTTCCTTAAATAAACACTGTTTCTAGGAATGCCCTGTTTACACTCCCTTTTCAGGTGACCTTGTTTACCCCAATGAAAACATCTGACATTATTATTTTTCCTCAAAGCTTTTGATATCACTTCTCCTATCCATATATCATGGTCATGAGACTCAATATTAATTGTGTCCCTGATCCAATCCAACAAGGGTGCTGATCTGGCTTTTAATGGCCTGATCACCTTCTTGCATGCTGCATTAGCATTCTCAAAACCCAAAGATTCAATTATTATCTGTCTAGCTTCTGAATTTGGTATCATTTTGTTTACTGCTGATGACAGCCTTTGAAAAAAATCCATGAAGGCTTCTCTCCGGCCTTGTATAACATTTGTACATGCTTCAATTTTTTTTCCCTGCTTCCTCAATTCTGTCCCATGCATTCATGACTGCCATGCATAATAGAATTAGGGCTTGGTTATCATATAAACATTGTCTTTGAATAGCAGCATAATTGCCTTCTCTAAGAAGCTGATTCTGGGAAATTTCCACACCTCTAGTCCTATGTCATTGTTCTATACTTTTAGCCTCCTCTTTAAACCATGTTTTCCACTGTAATTGTGGACTGGCCTTGAGGACAGTAGTAATTAACTCTTTCCAGTCCTGAGGCTTAATTCTATTACAACTTGACCATGAGTTTAACATTTGCTTTACAAATGGAGAATGCATGCCATATGGTACTATAGCTTCTTTAAATATCCTTAAATCTAACATTTCCACTGGATTCCAGATAACTTGTACATGCCCTTGAGCATTTGGTAGTTCCTGTAAGGTTACCAAGTAGATTAAAGTTTGCTGTCTGGTAACCTGAGGCTGTTTCTCTGTTAACTGTATAATTCAATCCTGAGATAAGTTCACCTTTAAATTCTTCTGTCAGGGTCTGAATTTCTCATAATTCATTTTAACAGGTTTTTCCAAAGTCAATCCTGAGATAGGTTCACTTTTAAAAATGCTTCTATCTGGGTCTGAATTTCTCTATGATTCATTTTAACAGGGTTTTCTAAAGCTTTTATCTTGGCACTTAAATTGACCAACCTTTTCAATGCTAAAATAAAAATTATCAAACAAATAATATTCATAATTGATGTTACATACATCCCATCAACATTAATTATCCTCTCATTTAATTGTTCCATTTTCAGACTGCCTAATGTGTTATCAGAGACCAAATTCCTTCCATTGTAAAAATGTTTCCCATTTTTTAATGTGGGGGAAAAATTCTCTTTTAACTAATTTCTCTCTTTAAGATATCTTAATTGTCTCTAGGACCCAGGCCCTGGGACACAGCTAGTCCCCAGGAATTACTACCCAACTCTGCCTCAGTTGCCAGCCAGCAGGGAAAACTCCTGCAGGCAAGCACCCCACCAAAATCCCCCCATTGGTCCCTACAATATACAAGACCCATGCCATACCCCAGTGCCCATCTGCTTGTTACCCCAGTAACTTCCTGAGACACAGAATCTACCAACTCTCATTGGACCAAGAGGTGAGTGACTCTTCTCCCACCCAGAGAGTCCTGCCTCTAGGACCCAGGCCCTGGGACACAGCCAGTTCCCAGGAACCCCTACCCAACTCTGCCCCAGTTGCTGGCCAGTAGGGAAAACTCCTGCAGGCAGGCCCCTCTACCAACCCCCCCCATTGGACCCTGCAATCTATAAGACCCACGCCATAACCCAATACCCATCTGCCTGTGACCTCAGTAACTTCCTGAGACATGGAATCTGCCAGATGTCATTAGACCAAGAGTAACTTCTTGAGACACAGAATCCACCAGCTCTCATTGGACCAAGAGTGGCTTCCTGAGACACAGAACCTGCCAGCTCTCATTGGACCAAGAGCTCTCATTGGACCAAGAGTTGCTGGCCTAGGGACAGGCTCCCCCACCAAAACCCCCCATCAGACCCACCAATCTACAAGATCCATGCCCTGCCCCAATATCCATTCCCCTGTGACACCAGTAGCTTCCTGAGACACAGAACCTGCCAGCTCTCATCAGACCAAGAGAGGTTTCCTGAGACACAGAATCCACCAGCTCTGACTGGACCAAGAACCCTGATAAGACCAAGAGTGGCTCCCTGAACCATAGAACCAGCCAGTTTGGATTAGACCAAGAGCAGCTGCCTGACATACAGAATCTGCCATCTCCAATTAGACCAAAAGCTAAGTTTTGACCCAGAGTGGCCCCCTGAGACACAGACACAGCAAGCACAGACTGGACCAATAGCAGCTGACTTAGACACAGGGTACCTCTTGCACCTATTGGAGGAAGAGATGGGTAGTATTTTTGCACACCAGTGCAAAAATAGAGACAACAACATAAAGATCATCAATATGGCATCACCAGAACCTAGCCCTTCTACAACATCAAGATCTGACCATCACAATGTAGAAGAAGCAGAAGAAAGCAACCTAAAAAATAACTTCATGAAGGTGCTAGAGGCCTTTAAAGAAGAAATGAAAAATTCCCTTAAAGAAATTGAGGAAAAGACAAATAAAAAATTGGAATAAATCAATAAATCCCTTAAAGTAAGCAAAGAAAACCATAAAAAAGTAATTAAACATGTAAAGGAAACAGTTCAAGACCTGAAAAGTGAAATAGAAAGAATGAAGAAGACACAAACAGGGGGAATGCTGGAAATAGAAAAATCTGAATAAATGAACAGAAAACACAGATGCTTGCATAACCAACAGAATACAAAAGATGGAAGAGAGAATCTTTGGTGTAGAAGATACAGTAGAAGTCTGAGGGAATTTCAAAGCAGCTACCTAGGGTGGTGGCAGTCCGAGATAGGAATCCAGAGAGAGAGAGAGCCTACCACCCACCAGCAGAAAGAATGCCAAAAAGAGTCTGACCACATGCTCTGGCCTGAGCCGTGCAACCAGGCCTGAGCCAGGGGCCCTGTAAGCCCATGACAGCTTTTTAATGAATTCTTGCCATGTTGGAGTGCCAATTGTAAACGAATTTCTAAATGGTCTTGTTAAATAAAAATCTTGAAGCCAGATATAGGGGTGAAAACCTGAGAGATCAGGGAAATAGGGAAAGCCACAGCTAACCTTCCCTCACCAACTCTGCAGCTTCCAAATGCAAGATACTTCCTGTCTACCCATGTCTATATGCCTTGCCCTTCTGCCATCTGATTTGCTCTCTCTGTCCAGCTACATCACTTCCTCTTCCTGCTCAGTTCTGTTACTTCCTGTCTGTCTGTACAGACCTCCAGACCTCCATGGTTAACTAGTGTTGGAATTTAAGGCATGTGCTACCACGCCTGGCTCTGTTCCTAGTGTGGCCTTGAACTCACATAGATCCAGACAGATCCCTGCCTCCCAAGTGATAGGATTAAAAGCATGTGCTAACATTTCATGACTTTTGTGTTTACTTATAATGGCTGGCTTTTTCCTCTGATCTCCAGGCAAGCTTTATTTATTAAAGCACAAATAAAATATCACCACAATCTATATCCAAACTAGATTATTCACAAAAATTAAATTAAAATGAACCATAAGCCTAGATTTAAAGCCAAGTATGGGGCTGGAGAGATAGGACTGTGGTTAAGAGCACTTGCTGCTCATCCAGAGGAACCAGGTTCAGTTCCCAGCACCCACATCAGGTGGCTCACAACTGTCTGTAACTCGTCCCTGGGTATCTGATGCCCTCTTCTGGCCACTGTGGGCACTGCATATACATGGTGGGTGCACTTAAATGCAGGCCAACAGTCATACACATAAGATAAAAATATTTTTTAAAGTATTAAACTCCTAAAATATAATCGAGTATATGACAAAGTTTCATGTTAAAGGCTTGGACCTTGGGTCTGCACTACTTGGGGAGACACTTGGAGATAGTGGAACTTTCAGAAAATGGAGCCATGTAGGAGATCCTGGAGCACTGAGAGTAAGCCACTAAAGGGGACTATGACACCGAAGTCTTTTTTCTTCCTGGTTCATGGGGTATACTGGCAGTCTCTGAACCTCTGCTGATGTTTTGCTGTGAACTTAAAATTGCTCTATTTATAAAAATAAGGATTGACAAAAAACCACAGAATAATACATCAAGAATAAAGTTTAACATCTATAAATATTTTTAAATAACAATTTAGGAATTCAAGGATTCCAGAGTATACTGTAGCCTGGAACAAAAATATTCAACATTATAAATAAAAAATATCACCTTGCTGAAATACATGAGGAAAGCCAAAAACTAAGGAAGCACTTAAAGGAAAATGACTAATATATGCCAAAGAGGCACAAAAGCCAACATAAACAGTTAACAATGGCCAAATTGTAAATGAATTTCTAAATGGTCTTGTTAATTAGAAAACTTGAAGCCAGATATAGGGGTGAAAACCTGAGAGATCAGGGAAATAGGGAAAGCCACAGCTAACCTTAACCTTAGAAAGATTCTGGGTAACAAAACAAAGAAAACATCAATACATTATAATCCTCTGTGTAGTGAAAAATAATACAGCCACTCGCTTATGAACACAGTTTGACAATTCTTATGAAACCAAACATGTTCTTACCAAATGATCCAGCAATAGCATTTCTTAGTATTTTTTTCAAATTAGTTGAAAATTTCTGACCACAAAAATCTCCACTATTGCATGTTTGTAAAACTCATTCATAATTGGCGAAGCTTGGAAACAAATTTTCCTTCAGTTGGTGAATGGATAAATAAATTGTGGTACAGAAGGCAGTTATCTAATGAATTATTTTATTATTTTATTTATATTTACTATTACTATTATTATTTGAATAATAATAAAAATTGAGAAAATGCTAAAAGCTCTTAAGTCCATCTGAAGATAAGTGATTTATAAAAATAAATTATAGAGAATAGAAAACTAATCTTTCCAACAGAATTCCTGATCATTTATGTACATACTCCACTCAAGCATAAGAGGCAATATTACACATTCCTTAAATGTAAGCTACACATACTAACTTTTTTAAGCATACAGAAAACCAGATAGAGTAATTTCACTAGAAGATACTTTAAAAAAAAAGTATTTGACTAGATAACCAAAATTAATATCAGGTTTCTCAATATGTACCCTTGATATGCAAATTGTTGTTCACTTGTTTGTGGTTTTATTACCAAATATCCATAGCCAGTACCTAATCATGGATAGAGCATTAAGCAAGTAAAAGATGAGCAACATTCTAAAAATACATTGCCAGTAGCCCTCAAATTTTGCAGTTATCAAACACAAGGGAACTCTGAGAAATCCGCACTGTAAAGCATTGCCTAAGGACACATGATGAAAACTATAATTTGGTAACTTTTCCAGGATGGAATCCTGGGACATAAAAGGAGCAGAGTGGAAATGCAATTAATGTGTAAACTTTAGATAACAATATGTATCAATACTGGCTCATTAACAATGAAAACTGACACATCTACTACACAGATATATTTCAAAAAACCATTCTTGCTGAAAGGAATCACAAGCAAAAGTTCTATTCTCTTATCTTATTTGTATGACATATCAATAATAGATAAAAACATAAAAATAGTAAAATCAGTAGTTTAATAGAGCTGAGGGAATAAGAACTGGGAAGAGAAACAGTTTGGGGAGGAGGCTATGATTATATTTGAAACTAGATACTAGTGATGGTTGCATATGTTAAAAGTACCACATTTTCTGCACTTTGACCAGCTGTGGATCTCTTTGTTACTCATTGTCTACTGTTAAAAAAACTATGATGTGTGTTGAGAGATGTACAACCCTATGGGCACAATGATAAGAAATCAGGGGACAGAGATTGCTACTATGTTAATTTAGTAGAATATTAGTACTAGTTTCTTCCTTTAGGGCCCATGACCTAACCAGCCATTAGTTTTGGACCCAGTTAATGGTACCATGCATGAGTTCTGTCTTGTCAAATAGACTTTAAATCCGATCACAATGTGGTTGGCTATTTCCATAATATTTCTACCACTATTGCATCCATGGGCATATCTTCCCTGCACAGTCATTATCGAAGCTCTTCAGGTTCACAACACAGTAAAACTTTATTGTTTTTCTACTTCCAGTACACATAGCACCTTCCATAATCATGAAAACTAGCCAATGTGGACAAAGCTTCAAAGCTAATATCAGCTCAATTTTGCCATGCCCTATAACTAAAGTGTGTGGTGTCTTCAGCATTAAGTTCTGGGGCAGTGGGAGAGAAGTTTGTGATTAAGGGAAAAATCTCTGGGTTCTCACTGACCAACAACTCAAAAAGAGATAAACTCATACCTGACACTGGACTTTCTATTTGATAGCTATGGTGTCTGGGGGAGGCACTGCCACTCCCATTACAGGGGAAACCATTTAAACTTCTTTTATTTGTATATATTTTAGGATTCCATAGTAGTAGGTTTCCACATGGCATTTTCAAAGGTCTTTAGTTACTTTTTTCCATACTCCCCCTTCTACTCTGCCTTCCTATCCTCTACTCCACTTAGCCTTTCTATTTTCACCTTTCCCACTCACTTCATACAACCTTCTTTCCATTGCCATTCCCCTGAAACCTCCCCTGGCATGGTTCCTTAGTAGTCTACTGCCTTCTATGAGCACTTCATTTTAAGCACACATAATTAAAAGTTGAAAGCTTGCATCCACATATGAGAGAGAAAATTAAACATTTGTCTTTCTGGGTCAGTGCTATCTTGCTTATAATTATTATATCCGGATCTGTCCATTTACCTGCAAATTTTATAATTTCATTTTCATAGCTGAATAGAATCCATATATGTGTTTAATTATCCATTCATCAGTTGGTATGTACCTAGGCTGTTTCTGTTTCCTAGTTATTTTGAATACAGTAGTAATGAACATGAATGAACAAGTATCTCTGTAGTAGGATATAGAGTACTTGGGAATATACCCAGAAGTAATATAGTTAGATCATAGAAGAGATATATTTCTAGATTTTTTCTAATTTTTCTTATTATTTTATTAAGTCTTTGAAAATTACATACAATGCTTTTTTTTAATCATATTTACCCTCTTCCCCCCACTCCTCCCAGATCAATCCTCACATCCTTAATCACTCAACTGTGTGTCCTCTTTTGTTTTTTTAATGCATTAACTACAAATAGTGCTTTCCATAGACACTTGAATTTGTGGTCAACTCAACAGGGGCCTACTGTGGGATATCTTTCTGTATGCTGTGAATATGTGTGGCTCCCATTGGATAATACATTAAGCTGTTTTGGCCTATGGCAAGAAAGCTTACAGCCAGGCAGAAAATCCAAGCAAAGAGAGAGAGAGAAGAAGAGTAGAGTCAAGAGAGATGTCAGCCGCCACCAAAGGAGCAAGAGGATGCCAGCAGACTGGCAAGGCCACGGTCACATGGCAATATATAGATTAATAGAAATGGGCTGAGTTAAGTTGTAAGAGCTAGCTAGTGAGAAGCCTGAGCCATTAGGCCATACAGTTTGTAATTAATATAAATCTCTGAGTGATAATTTTATAAGCAGCTGGGAGAGCTTGGGTGGGAGAGATTCATCTGGACCACAGGGCTAGGCAGGACCAAGAAACTTCCCTCTACAAGGGCCACACACCCTTAAATAAAATTGACTCTCCCTTAGCAGCTATCAAATACCAAGAGCTCCTTAGCTAGGTAGGAATTTGTGCCCATTTTCTCATTCCTTGCTGGATTTGGTCTAGCTTAAGTTTGCATGGATCTTGTGCATATAGGCAACTACACCTGCTGTTTCTGGAGAACATTGCTTCCTTGTAGTCATCCGTGACTCTGACTCTTACAATCTCCTCCCCACTAAATGGTACCAGATATGGGTTTTATCTTTTGGAGTGGGCCTTAAATCTAATCAAAAAATGGTTCATTATTCTCATCAGAAATCTCCATATAATTTTTTTCATGGCTGCACCAGTTTGCACTCTCTCCATCAGTGAATAAACAATCCCCTTTCCCCCATATCCAAGACAGCATTTGCTATCTCTTACTCTTTCTCCTCCTCCTCCTCTTCTTCTTCTTTTTAATTTTAGCCATTTTGACTTGAATAAGTTGAAATTGCAAAGTAGTTTTAATTTTTGTATTCCCTGATGGTTAATGATGTTGAACAGGATAGCTATATTGCACCCCTCCCTGGAAAGCTTAGGAATCATCATAGAAAAGGAGGCAGGAAGATTGTGAGAGCCAGAAGTAGAAGACATCTGCACCAAAATAGTATTTTCTGGACATAATAGCACCATTGCACATATGAATTCATAAAAGCTGTGACTGCATGCACAAGATAGAGCCAGCCAAATCCCAGCATGTATAGGGAGGGCCTCATTAAGATCCACCAATAGCTGAAGTGCAATTGGCAACAAAGGGCATCTGAGGGAGAGTCAATTTCTTTCTTGGATGGGGACCCTAAGAAGTTATCCATGCTCCAGGATATGGCCACACACCCACACACATGCAGATGTCACCAAGAAGACAGTGGGATTTTTAAAAAGGATATGGAATTGGTAGAGAAAATTGGAAAGGAATTTCAGGAGAGGGAAATACAGGTGGATTTGATCAAAAGTCCTTATATGAATTATGAAATTTTCAAGCAATAAAAAGCACTAAATTAAATAAAATCATATACTTTAAAATAGCTCATTTCACTTATTTTTAAAGTTTATGAATGGAAATTATTTAAAACTATTCTAAAATGAGATTCATTAAGAAATATAAAGCTATTTAAAACTTTCTTCTTATCAATTGTAACAATAAATTTAAATATTATTTTATTGTAAAACTCTTATGTCATTTAATATAGAGGCAAAAATTATGAAATCAGAGAATAGATGAGACATTACCATGATAGTCAAGAGGTCTAAGTAAGGAAACAGTGGTATCTGAAAAGCACTTTGTGTCATCAGCTACAATCTAATAGGCAAAGGAACAGATCCCACAGTGGCTTCCACTCAGATCAAATCTATCACTCTTCCTAACTCCCAATATCTTCCTCTCTAAACATAAGACACATGATTACAATATTTCAATTCTAAAATTTGTTTCTTTTTCTTTCCAGTTGACTTAATTTTACCAGACCTGAGAAAATTCTCCAACCACAGCCTACACATCTGCTTATTCATTTGATTCTAACTAATGACATGACCTGCCATTCAACATTTCCAGCATGTTGGAAAGCGTGAAGAAACAGAAATTTTCAAGGACTGTTGGTGAGTGTCAATGGAAAATATGCTCCCACAGTATATTTGACAAAATGTAAAAATATACAGGTCCCTTGACCTAGCAAGTGACTTCTGGGAATGTACCATGAAGAGACAAATACCCAAGGGGAAATATACAAAACACTCATTATAATATCTCATACTAATAATGAATTATAATAATCTAACTGTCCTCAAATAAGAAACGAGTTAAGAAATTTATAGGATATAAGGTGTAATAAGATAGCCATTAAAAAGTTAAATATGACCAAAACTATAGACATGGAAATATCTAAAATTATACTATGAAAAAATAGCTCAAAAAATAAATGGCAATATACAATAGTGTTTAAGACTTCATGCTCTGAAATAAAATAGTCCCAACTCGACTTCATAATCTTTCATATAGTCATTCAATGACACTGAAGAAACTGCTGAATTAGTCTTATTTATAAAATGGTGTAATAACAGTACTGAACACATAATTGATGTGATTTAATTAATATGACTGCATAATGTAAGCAAATCAGAACTTTGTGTCTATGAAAAAATTAGGACTCATTAATTTAAGTTTCATTTATTTTTTATTTATTCAAAAGAATAGTTACCAGTAATAGATTCCAATGTGTGTGTATGCACACACACACATGAATGTGCAAATGTACACACATGTATGAATATACAAGCTATATGATGCAATGCTACTGAGTATGAGTTTAGAGACATTTCTTACTGTTTTTTGGTTATTTTAATTGTTAAAAAGAGATTTCCTTCCAAAACATATGTCCATGTGTCTTCATTTCCCACCAAGCTACTCTGTTCTTGAAATCAAGAACTAACTCATTATCTTTGTTATATATTCAATATCTACCTTCTTGATAAGAAGGTATGTCCCTTGAAGGCTTAGAATATGTTTCATCCTCACTCTACTTACAATAACTACACAGTATTTGGCTCAGTCAAGTTTTCACAAATATTTAGTACAGAAAATACCATTTTAGCACCAAGAATAGTATCTGTTACAAAAGAGGAAATAAACAAATATTTATTAAATATATTATTTCTTGAATATACTAAAGCCAGAAGTATGAAAAGTGATTGAAAATGGCATAATGTTAAAAACACTAGAGTCTAGATAGTGAGGTGAACGTTGAGCTATGAAGTTTATAACACAGTTCTTTATCCTCAACATTGCAAAATCTTTCATATAACAAACACCTTCCAAAACTGTTGAATTAATTCTATTCCTTCGGTTTAAAAAAAATAATTCATCTCTTAAAAGCATTACAATTTAGTTTTGTAATTGTTTAAACTCCTTGCAAACAACTATTGTTTGGAATAGAGCACTCATTTTTCTAATACCAGACAAAGCCAAAATTGATTCATCTATTTTTCAATCATGTATAATTTAAGGAATAATTTAAATTTGGCATATCAAAAGTGTAGAAATCATCAAAGTATATTTAGAATTTAAAGCAGTCCAGTCCCATGGAGGCTCCAAAAGGTGTTAGTCTAAATTTCATGAGTACCCACTAGTTTGGTTTGGCTATCTCTGTAGGTTTCCCCAACATGATCTTGAGCAGAAACTTTTTATGGCACTCCTTTTTTCCCAGTCATCAATGGCATACATTTTTAAATGAAGAAATCGCTCATGAATGGTCATTTTTAATAATAGTAGACATATCTGTAAAGTGTGTAAAAAGTTAATGCCTTGGCATTATCCATACATAGGCAAAACAAAACAAAAATCAAAAATAGAAAGAAAGCAAGGGGAGAGGAGGGGAGGGGAGGGGAGGGGAGGAGAGGGGAGGGGAGGGGAGGGGAGGGAAGGGAAGGGAAGGGAAGGGAAGGGAAGGGAAGGGAAGGGAAGGGAAGGGAAGGGAAAAAGACAGACAATAACTTTGCACTGTCTCTTACATCATTTATGGTTCACTACTTTTAGGATCCTGTAAACTTCTGAAAATATCCTGACTGAGGAAGACAAAGAATGCCTGGAAGGCCTGAGGATATGGTTTGAGACACTCTCCAGTGAAACAATTTAAGTGCAAAAAGTAGAAAAGGCACTATGTAAAAAGACTGCATTTTTTTTCCTAAGGCATCTGGCAAATAGTAAAGAAGAGCTAATATCCTACAATAAGACACTTAGAGGAATTCATGATATAGTTATATACTGCGTAGTAGATTTTAGCCAACAATGGAGCACGTGGTGGAACTGAGAAAACCCATCCCTTCATAATGCCATAGCTGTCATAAGGAGTAGCACAAGGCCTCCCATATGTTTGTGGCAACACTGGAATAAGTACACTTACTGCACTGCTAGTCTTGTATGGAGATACAGCTATGTATGGTATGCACATATTTACAATATACTTTCTATTATTTGAGGTTATTACTCTCACTTATGTAAATTTACTATAAAATAGTTTTCTGTTATGATGGCTTCCCTCAGTCTCATGTACCTCATTTTTACCACGTTTTACTGTATCAAGAGCTGATATCAAGTAATTGAGTCATATTCACTAAGTTTAAGTACATATACTCTATAATGTTTCCATAATCACAAGGCTTCCTAATAACCCATTTCTCAGAAAAGGTTCTCATCAACAAGAAATAAATGTCTATAGTTGTCCCATCACTCTCCACCATTACTCCAGACTCAACTCTTAACTTGGCCTCTTAACAGTTAGTTAGTAGGCCAAACATTTTCCACAACTCAACTTTAAAAAGCTAAGGGATAGTAGAACACATGTGAAAAGAAAGAGGAAGAAGAAATGCTAAAGGTTAAAGGGGTCAGCAGGGATGGAAGCAAGGGGAATGGGGAGATTTGAAGATAGTGGTTGAGTTAACCAAAACTAAGAATTCATGAAAAAGATTTATGGAAAAACTATTAGTTAGTAAAATAATTTTAAAATGAGTTTTCAAAAGAGTTTGAATGGAATTACCTTGCGGTGGATAATGCCACTTGGGTTATTAAATGAAAAACACAGAACAAGCATAGGGTATCTCTCTACCAGTTATTGGTCAGGAAGGCCCCAGAGTTCTCCAAACCAAAACAGTTCATTGCCATTGCCCTTGGCTACCCACCATAACTACATGATAAGACCTATTGCTGAAGATACTTTGACCACACACTGCAACTACTGACCATAGAGAAATTAATCTCATGCTTACTGGAAAATTTCCTCCCTGCTGGTTTATTTTTATAGTCCCAAATAGTGTTATGCAGGCTACTGGGGAAGAAAAGACATCAATGGTCTTACCTAGCACCGGAACTGAACCCTGAATGCTGTAATAGCAATCAGTAAGATATGCCTACTGGTGTAATTGTGAAATAGTGTATATGCCAGTTACTTACAGAATTGTCTATCCCCAAAGTCCAGTCAAAATTTGCTGTGGGATATTCTGTATGACAAATATGTTAATAAATAAAGCACTGACTGGCCGGTAGCCAGACAGGAAGTATAGGAGGGACTAACAGAGAGGAGAATTGAGGGAACAGGAAGGTGGAGCAAGAGACACTGCCAGCCACCGCCAGGACAAGCAGCATATAAAGATGCCGGTAAGCCATGAGCCACGTGGCAAAGTAGAGATTAATAGAAATGGGCTAAATATAAGAGTAAGAGCTAGACAATGATAGGCCTGAGCTAATGAGCAAGCAGTTTAAATAATGTAAGCATCTGTGTGTTTATTTTATAAGTGGGTTCCAGGACTGGCGGAACTTGGGAGCTGGAGAGAAATTCTCCAGCAACAAATGGTGCCCAACGGCTCGAATTTCCACCTAAAATTTTTTAATAATCAATTCTAAACAGAGCCAAAACCAGGTTCCTGCTTCATGTCTCATACGGGCAGCTAGACAATGCAAAATGCACGTAAGAGCTACTGGCGGGTTCCTGCCATTTGCACTAGACCTGCAGTGTGGCGAGAATGAGGCCTCTGCAAGTGACACATTAAGCTGCGTGGTGGAATTAGCCCTTGCTAGTACAAAACAAAAAGAGGTTTTCTGGGCTACATGCTACTTTGATGGAAGCATAGACCCACTGTTTCTGAGACTCAATGACTCCCAGGGCTGGCGGAAAATGTACCACCACCATGTTGGGAAGCTGAAGAGGGTGGAGCCAGCAGCCACAGCGCTGTTTCAGGCTTAAAAGGCTGCAATTTAAAGCAATGGGTTCACAATAAGACTGATTCAGATAAAAAGGTTTTCAATGTATGTAAAAATGTATGTAGGCTTGAAAGACAAAAAAATACAGTTATATAAATAAATGGATAGTTTTTAAAAATAAAGTCTTTAAAAAAAAAGTAAAGGTAATAAGCCACGTAAAGATGGCTATCACACAGAGAATCTGGATTATGTTGTCTTTGATATTCGTAACTAAAGAAAAACATTTGATTGTAAAAGCTGTTGAGTTATGCCAAAATGTATACTTTAAAGGTACCTTGACTTCAAAATTTGGATATAAGGATATGTTGCTTTGGAAAAGAGATTCTGCTTTTGTTTCCACAGAAAGCCAGAAGCTCTGGATTTGTTCCAGATTAAGATACATCAGGTTTGACTAGCCAAGACCCCCTGAAAGGTCCCGATGACACCATGGCCCAGATGATCTAACATCCAAAATGGTTTCAAGGCAACTGGCTCACACAATACAGCCTCACGGACTACCCCATAAGCCTAAAATTTTCTTTGTGTCCCCATAAGATACAGCGCCCCCCTCCAGCAGGAGTAGTAAGAGAATCTACGCCCAAATTCCCAAATATACCAAGCTGGCTTTAGAGATAGAATGGGCTCACTCCCTCTCTAAACCCAGATATATTACTAAAATAAAAAAGTTAAGAGATTCTTGTGTGCCAAATCAGAAGAGCCCTCTGGTGTGGGACAGAGGAAAACCAATATTTTTATTTAAAACAGGTTGATTATAAATACAATCTCTTTCTAAAAAACAAAAGGGGATATGATATAGATATATAGGATAAAAGGGTAGACTAATGAACCTACTTTTAAAGAGTAACAACTTGTTTAAAATGTTTTATATTGCTATGGATTTTAGTTTATTGATACAAGTTTAAACTTAATTTTGTTATACTGTATATATATTTCTATTCTTGTTTGAGGTATTATGTTTATGTAACTCATTTAAAATTGTAATGGATAATTAAAAATAGATTAATAATTAGTCATCTATGATAATCACATTTGTAGCCATGTTAGTTAAGTCTTCTAGGTATACATAGATATATTTCAGATAGATAGGTAGTCTTCAAACACTTCAAAGACCTACAGAATATGGCATTTAAAATGTTTTAAAAATTTAGACGTTCTGGACAGTGAGACATGTCTGCTCCTGGCAGCACTGGATTTACTTCGGAGAGGAGGATGGGCATTGAAGACACTCCATATGGAGTTTATCTTCACCTTGGCAAAGATAGCCATTCGGGCAAGAAACTGTTCTTGCCTAGACTGCTTGATCGACTGGACATACAAGACCCATGGAAGGATGACCACTAAACTTTCCTTGACAAGATGGTCCTTCAGGTTCTTGCTTCGCAGAAAAAACTGCCAGACATTCTACAGGACACTGAAAAAAATAACGGAGAGACTCTAGCCCTGTGAGCCTAAGACGGATGCCCCAACTTTACAAAGGAACATTAGGTGACTGTCCAGGCTGTCAGCTGTCTCTGTCTACCCTGCAAGACTCCCGAAAGTTGCTTACATCCTTCTCCCATTTATCAGGTAATATTATATCCTTCTGAGGTCTTTGATGTGGTTAAAGACTAGATACTTACAATTTTCCTTAGATATGATAAAAGATAAGTTAGATATAAAACCTTAAACTCACAAATATAAGATAGATAGGATATCTTCTTTAATATTGTAACTGTAATTCTTGCTCGATAATTGTTTTGTTATATGTAATTTTACTATGTTAAAGTTAAAACCTTCTTTTTTGAAAAAGAAGAAAAGGGTAAGTGCTGTGGGATGTTCTGTATGACAAATATGTTAATAAATAAAGCACTGATTGGCCGGTAGCCAGACAGGAAGTATAGGTGGGACTAAGAGAGAGGAGAATTGAGGGAACAGGAACGTGGAGCAGGAGACACTGCCAGCCACCGCCAGGACAAGCAGCATATAAAGATGCCGGTAAGCCATGAGCCATGTGGCAAGGTATAGATTTATAGAAATGGGTTAGTTTAAGATATAAGAACAGTTAGCAAGAAGCCTGCCATGGCCATACAGTTTATAAGTAATATAAGCGTCTGAGTGATTATTTTATATGTGGGTTGTGGAACTGCAGGGTTTGGTGGGACCTGGAGAGAAGCTCTCCAGCTACAATTTAATGCTGAAAATTATTTTATGTTTATATCTTAATTCTCCTAGAACAACATTCAACAGAAATTCAGTGAATATCTAAAGGAATAAATGCTAGATGAAAGAATGCTTATAATAATGATAATTTGGGATAACTTTGCTGTCTCAGAAATATTAATTTGCTCATTCTTATTTCATTTTGAGATCCAGAATTTGATGCAGAAATTCAATAAAATTCATCAAATATTTTCTGGACACTTCTTTTCTATCAGGCAATATACTAGATATCGAATGCTAAAGGAACTGAATTCATATAACAAGAAGACAAAAACCTGTGCCTTTGATGTTTTCACATAATAGGGATAAAAAGATAGGCACATACAAAAAGAAAGATATAAAAATATATCTCAGAGAGACTTTGGGATAAAGAACATTTGTAAGGAATTTTTATTTGAATATTAAATTTAGGATCATACAAATTATCCCATAAATAAGCATGCAGCTAAGATTTAAAACTATACAAAGGTAAATTTAAGTCCTGAATGAATACTTTAAGAAATAGCAAGAAAAACTACATCTATACCTCATAAGATTACAGTTGCCATTGCCCCACAAATTTAATGCATAATTTGATGTAGTTCTCATTATGACCTGAGTATAGGAAAATCTTTGCCAGCTATACATCGTACAGAGGTTGTTATCCTAGTTTGCTCTCTGTTGCTGTGATAAAACACTGACCTAAACCAACTTCAGGAAGAAAAGGCTTATTTCTACTTATAATTTACAGCCCATAGATGAGATAAGCCAAGGAAAGAACTGAAGGTAGAAACAAGGAGGTAGAAACTGGAGCAGAAACCAGAGATCAGTGGCCACCCACTGGCTTGCTTCTAGATTCACATTCAGTTACCTTTCATATGCAGGCTATTCCCACTTGACTAGGGATGACAGCAGCTGCAGTGGGATGGGCCCTCCTTCATCAATTTACAATCAAAAAATGCCCCACAGATATTAAAACAGGCCAATTTTATAAAGACAATTTTTCCAGCTGAGGTTCCTTCTTTGTTGTGTCAAATTGACAACCAAGATTCCCATTATCCTTAGTGTCTAGAATATACAAAAAGCTCAAAAAAACTAAAAGAAACAAAAATATTAATAACTGAGGCATAAAACTAAACATAGTTCTGAAAAGAATAAATACAAATAGGTAAGTAAATTTTTTAATGTTCAATATCCTTATGCATCAAGAAAATACAAATTAAAACAGCTTTGAGATTTTATCTACCCCATTCAGAATGACTAAGAAATAAAAGGCAATAAATACTAGCTTGAATGTGGGGACAGGGAAATATTTATTCACTATTATGTGAGAGTGCAGCAATTGATGCAACCACTATGGAAATCAGAGTGGCAGTTACTTAAAAGGCTATAAATAGATCTAACATATTACCTAGCTACACCACTCAAAGGAATCTGTCCTACTGTAGAGATACTTGTTTAGCCATGTTCACTGATGATTCATCCACAGGCGACAGGAAATGAAAAACTCCTAAGTATCCACCAACTGATGAATGCATAACGAAAATACGGTATATATACACAAAGGAATACTATCTGGTTATAAAGAAAAAAGAAACTCAAAGGTAAATGGACAGAGCTTGAAACTATCATTCTGAGCAAGGTAATTCAGACCCAGAAAGACAAATGTAGAATGTTCTCTCTCATATATGGAAGCTAGCTTTAAATATTTAGATAGGAATGTACTTACATTGGGCAACCAGAAGAAGTCAGGAAACTAATAAGGGGACATGAAATGGAATTTAAAGGGAGGGGATAGAATATAGATGGTATGAAAAGGAAATAATGGAACAGGAAATGTTAAATGGAGTTGAGGATAGAAGGGCAGGGTAGAAGCAAGTATGTAGAGAGATAACTGATACTAAAGATCTTTGAAAAAGCCATATGAAAACCAACTACTACAGAAAATTTCTAAAACACATATACATATATAAAAAGGATTTAAATTGAGTTACCCTATAACTAAAGAGCATTGCTTCTCCTAGATACAACAGACATCAGTTCCTCTTTTTGAGCTGTTGATAAGTGGGATCCACATTCCTCCCCCCACAAAAAAAATACAGGCTATTACCATTGCTCTTAGATATCCTCCAGAACTTTACAGTCAGGTCCTAATGCTGAGGACACTGTACTTAAGTCATAAGACATGAAGAAATATTACAACCCACACTGATAATGTGTGTGTGTGTGTGTGTGTGTGTGTGTGTGTGTGTGTGTGTGTTTTCATGCACATGCACCTAAGACAGATTAAGAGGACATCACAAATCTGAATCAAAAGTAAAGAGATGGATACTTCAATAAATAAATTGATAGTATTAGCTACTTCTAAAAACTTAAGATAGGGTCTAGAGATATGGCTCAGTGATTAAGATTACTTGCTGCCCTTGCAGAGAACCAGGATTTGGTTTCCAGCACCTACATGAAACAGTATACAACTGTCTGTAGTTCCAGGGGATCCAGCACCTTCTTCTGGCCTTCATCAGTAGAAGGCACATGCATAGTGCACATATAATACATGAAGGTATACAAGTATATACATAAAATTCAAATTAAATGAAACATTGAAAAAGTGTTTAAGTTGTAATATCAAATTACAATATTTATTAAAAATAATTTTATAAGAAAGAATTAAATATATGGAATAAAACTAAATTTCTAGATACAAAAATATTTTTCTGTTTTGGAAGGATTTAAGATTTAAACATAGAAGCAAATGACTGAATACATAAAATGAAAAATATACATGGTTTTATAGAAGTATATGAATTCTGTTAGATCAGAATCATGATCATAAATTTTTAAAAACAACAGAAAGTACTGTCTACAATAATAACCAAGATTAAATATCCTTAAACCATAAAGAGCTCAGATACAACACTAGAAACAAAAACAAAAACTCCAATAGAAAAAAAGTGCAAATAACATGAAGAGGTAGTTCAAAGAAAAACAAATGTTCACAAACATGACTAAAAAAAATCTAAACTAATGAGAGGCCATTTTCATCTACAAGACTGAGGAAAGCTTTTGATATTGATTGTTCTCAACAAGGATTATTATTGTTCATTTTTAGAGTATTTGTAGAAACTTAAATTAATATAGATATTCTGAAAAGTGATTGTCAGTAGACTTTAAGAGCTCCATAAAACAAATAAATTAACAAAACAGCATTCAGATCCTTTGAAACTGTCATTTCAGTTCTAAGTATAATACCCTCAGGAAACAAATATTAAAAATTATATGCAAAGATTTTAAGCTCAGAATTATTCATAATAGCATTATTAGCATTAAATTTCTAACAATAAGGAAGCCACTAAAGAATTCTAATCATTGGTTGGCCACTCCCACAACTTCTGAGCCACCATTGCTCCAGCACATCTTGCAGGCAGGACAGAGTGTAGGTGGAGGGTTCTGTGCCTGGGTTAGTGTCTAGGTTTCTATTTCCATAACCTGCAAAGTACCTTCTGACACCAAAGAGACTAGAATATAGGGGTGAAGGTACCATGCAGGTACCAGCTCAACCTAAGTTCAATGAGCTGTGTGGATGTTGTCCTTGGCAATGGGACCCTGCTGTCAGTTTTCAGATAACTACCTTTTGTCCTAGGATCAGCCTGGGTTGTTTAGTGATATCCACAGGACCCCAGCGGCCAACAACTCTGAGGCCAATGCATAGGAGGGATTCCATGCCCTGCACTGCCTGGATATCCAGGAACCAGACACTGGATAGCCTAGAGACCTAGAGTACAACCAAACACGACTGGCAAAAATAAATAAATAGAAAGCAAGAAAGCAAGAAAGAAAGGAAGGAAGGAAGGAAGGAAGGAAGGAAGGAAGGAAG
>CABHPP010113400.1:0-19909 GCA_902168425.1 Peromyscus attwateri
TGCGCCGGGGTTATGGGGTGTTAAAGTTGGAAGCCAGGAATGCGTGCATACTAGGCAAACACGGAGCTCTACTATCGGCTTTTTAAAAGAAAAAAAAAGTATCTTAGTTTGCCGGGCATAGTGGCACACGCCTTTAATTCCAGCACTTAGGAGGCAGAGGCAGGCAGGCAGTTTGAGGCCAGCCTGGTCTACATTGGGAGTTCCATGACAGCCAGGACTATACAAAGAAACCCTGTCTGGAAAAACAAAAACAGATTTATTTTAACCATGTGTATGTGTCTGGTGGGTTTGTGTAGGTGACTTCAGTGCCCTCGGGGGCTGAAAGAGTGCACAGAATCTCTTGGAGCTGTGTGCTGACATCTCTGGCAGTGGATTTCATTTGTGCTGGCCACCAAGCCCTTAACTGTGAGCCTTGTGTCTTCGGGTCTGTTATGCCAGGGTCTCTGACATCTCCTAATTCTCTTGCCTCTGTTTGACACCTCCTTACCTGCTGGAAGCGCCACACCAAGATTATACGAGGAAGAAAGGTGCATTTGAGTTTGCGAGGAATCCTGACAGTCTTGAGATTCCCTGTGCCCCTCCAGGAAATCCTATCTTGTCTTCTGTGAAAACCCTTTATGATGTCCTGATCTTGGAGCTGCAGAGATCGCTCAGTGGTGATATGCTTGGCTTTGGAGAAAGATAATCTGAGCTCAGGTCCAAGAACTCAGTGTAAAAGCCAGACAACAGGGGCTGGAGAGACGGCTCATTGGTTAAGAGCACTGACTGCTCTTCCAGAGGACCTGGGTTCAGTTCCCAGCAACCACATGGCACCTTTACAACTTTTTGTACCTCCAGGGTCCAACACTCTCACTATAGTGGTATTCTATTTGTACTGAAATGTGATTTTATTTGTATGTTAATAAATAAAGTTGCCTAGGGGTCAGAGCTATTAGCAAGCCATAGAGAAAGCCAGGGCGGTGGTGGTGGTGCACGCCTTTAATCCCAGCACTTGGTAAACAGAGCTAGGTAGATCTCTTGTGTGTTCAAGGATACAGCCAGCATTGGAGACACACGCCCTTAATCTCAATACCAACCATAGAAGACTTGGGAGGTCTGTACAGAGAGGCCGTGACGAGACAGCCACGTAGTTGGGTTTACAACCAATGAGAAGGAAGAACCAGAACTCTTTATAAGTCAAACGCACAGGAAGTAGCTCCCTCTTTTCGGAGAGGTCTCTGGGCGAGAGAGGCTAGCTGGCGGAAAGCGGGTAAGGCTCCTAGCTCTGACCTCTTGGGCTTTCACCTTTACATTGGCTCTGTGTTTCTTATTTAATAAGGCGCCCAACGGGACAAGAATCCATAAGAAACTGCTTGACTTGCGGCGGGTCCGCGGCTGGTCCGGTTTCCTGCCTCGGGTCGGCACGCACACAGGGGAACACACCTCAGGCGTGCTCACCAGGTGTCTGGGAGGATCTACGCTTGGGGGTACGGTGTGCTTTGATCTTGAAAGGGAGAGGTCTTTTGCTGCTCCCCTTGGCATTTGTATAAAAAGCCCTTTTGAGCCGGGCGATGGTAGCACACGCCTTTAATCCCGCATTAGGGAGGCAGAGACAGGCGGATCTCTGTGAGTTCGGGGCCAGCCTGGGCTACAGAGTGAGTTCCAGGAAAGGCTCCAAAGCTACACAGAGAAACCGTGTCTCGAAAAACAAAAAATAAATAAATAAATAAGCCCTCTTAAATAAACTTAAAGGCTGCTGGGTATTGACCCAGGCCCTCCCAACACAGCTATCCTGTGTCTCTGTCTTTCTCGCTGTTGTTCAGGTCTGTCTTAACTGTATTTCCTCATTCCTCATTCCTCTCTCCTCCACCCCAGATCCCTGTCAGGTGGGAGCAGGTCGAGCAGGACTCCCACACTCACGCTGCAGCACCACTGCTGCAGATCCCAGGAAAGCTTAGGAAGAGACCTATGCGGAGGTCGACACTCTGGGACTCCCTAGCCCCCAGCACCATGAGCCAAACATGATTTATCAACCCCCTGGTGTTGGGTAATCTGTTACAGCAACAGAAAACAGATTAGGCCAGGAAACTAAAACCACACACACAGGTACAGGGGCTAACCTCAGCTTGAACACTGACTACAGTGAGCATACACCAAGAATGCTGGACTAGAAGCCTAACTGGTGATCAGTGGCATGTCTGTCTCTTGGGAAGCTATGATGCGCTGTACATAGAACTGAGGAAGAGTATTTAGTACCATGGTATCTTTGGCATATTATTTTCCAAAGTAGACAATAAACGGTCACAAAACGATATTCTCACTCAAACTGTGTAGCCAAGGATGACCCTGACCTTCATGACAGGTTTGGAAACTTGTCTGCTGTGTGCAGGGGTCCACCTCATTCTTTTTTTTTTTTTTTTTTAAAGATTTATTTATTTATGTATACAGCATGTATGACTGCAGGCCAGAAGAGGGCACCAGATCTCATTACAGATGGTTGTGAGCCACCATGTGGTTGCTGGGAATTGAACTCAGGACCTCTGGAAGAGCAGTCGGTGCTCTTAACCTCTGAGCCATCTCTCCAGCCCCCACCTCATTCTTTTATTTTGGTTTCCAAGACAGGGTTTCTCTGTGTCACAGCTTTGGCTGACCTGGATCTCACTCTGTAGACCAGGCTGGCCTCAAACTCACAGAGATCCACCTGCCTCTGCCTCCTGAGTGCTGGGATTAAAGGTGTGCACTTTCACCATCTGGCCCTGTATTTTTAAAGATTTTATGTGTTTTGGTGTTTGCCTGCATATATGTTTGTATACTGCATGTATGCAGTGCCTACAGAGTCCAAAAGATCGCTTGGAACTGGAGTTATATAAGGTTGTGAGCCACCATTTAGGTGCCTGAACTCTAACTCAGGTCCTCTGCAAGAGCAGCCAGTGCTGATACTGAGCCATCTCTCCGGCCTCTCTAACCTGTTCTTTTAAACATCTGAATACCGATAACTAGTTGTTTTTAAGACGTAAAAACAGGCCCAAATGGCAGCGTCAGTGAAGTGTTTGCTGCACAAGCATTTAGCCTGGAGTCTGATACCAACTTCCAGGCAAAAGCTAGAATTGGTGGCACACAGCTGGAGTCCCGGCACTGGGGAGCCAGAGACAGGAGGATCCTGGGGCTTGCTGACTGACCAGTCTAGCCAATCAGTGAGCTCCAATGACTGACCCTGCTTCATAAACTAAGATGGAGACTGAGAGGACACCCAAGGCGGAACTGGCCTCTACACCCGAATACAGGTCCTGTCCCCCAACTGTCTGTATATACAGGGCTGGCTTCAGTGGGTGAAGTGCTTGCTACAAAGGCATGAGGACCCGAGTTCAAACCTTCAGCAGTCACATCAAAGCCAGCCGTGGTGGTGCACATTCATAGTCCTAGTGCGGGGGAGGTAGAGGAGGAGGGGCCATGGGGCTCGCTGGCCCAGGTGCCAAGTATACAGCAGATTTGCAACTCCTGTCCTGAGGCTGAGGAAGGGGATCATTAATCTGAAGTCAGCCTGGGCTGTAGACCCTATCTGAGAATAAAAGGATAGCTAAGGAAATGAGGTCCTGACTGCCCTGAAGGAGTGTGGCTGGACCTGGGCTCCTGCAGGAACAGAAACCTGGTACAATATCAGCTGGCTGAAGCCATAGAGGTTCTCGGGGAGCCTTGGTAAGAGGATTCAGAGTTTAAGGCCAGTCTCATTAAGTTCACACACACACACACACTCACATGTACACTCATGACTGTTAGATATCCAGGCATGAAAATAAAGGCAGGCAGACTTTTTTTTCCCTTGCCTTGCATATGTATGTGGTTTGTGTATATGTGTACAAGTGCATGTGGTTGTTTGCATTTTTGGTGCCCGTGTATATAGGAGTGTGCATATGCATTTGCATGCAGAGGCTGGAAACTGACAACAGGTATCTTCCCTAACTGCTCTGCACACACACTTTAAAAAATTTCAAATATTTACTTATTCAGAGTATTTCTGTGTGGGTGAGTGCATGCCAGAGCATGTATGTGGGGGTCAGAGGACAACATGCAGGAGTCAGTTCTCTCCTACCATGTGGGTCCCAGAAATGGAACTCAGATTGCCAGGCTTGGCAGCAATCACCCTTACTTAGCCATCTCGCTGCCCCTCCACCTCATACGTAAGGCAGGGCCTCTGGCTGAACCTGGACTTGGCTGACAGCCAGCATGCTCCCATGACCCTGGCTCCACCTCCCCTGCACTATGAAGGCAGGTGGGGCATGAGTCTCGATTCTGGTTTCCATACCTGCCACATAAAAGGGCTGCCCAAGCCGTTCCCCTGCCCTGGATTTTCAGTCTCCTAGTGTGTTGTGCTGCTGGGAGCACAGGAGAGACCCTCCCTGACAAACCACAGCCAATCTCAAGCCCCTGGAGACCATCATTTATTTTTGGTGAATGCCGACCAGGAACACAGCTATTCCCACAGAACGGCCTATGACACCGGAGCCTCAGGATGATGACGATGGAAAACAAGAACATGACAGCTTCCCGTTTCAGACCCTGAGGTTTTGGGGCTTAGAGTCTGGTCTTGAATTGCTGAGTGCCCGGAGTCCTCCCAACACACAGGGAAATCGAGTCTCAAGTACTTCCCTGCCCCAACACATCTAGCTCATCTCCTTCCCTAGAATAGATGGTATAACATAAGGTGCTGGGTGTGGCAGTCCTGCATCACCTCAGCACCAAGACTGAGGCTGAGGACTATCTTCCATCCTGCGGCCAGTCCGGGCTCCACAGGCAGATACCATCTCAAAGAAATAAGTAACTAAAAGAAGCCCCACTCCGAGCATTCCAATAGTGAACAGACATTCGAAACTATTCTAAACCTGTTTCCCCTTCTGCAAAATGAAGGAGTTGGGTGCGTCAGGGTAAGTGTTTTGGCCAGGCCATTTCAAAGGGTATATGGAAAGAGCAACAAAGATTCTCTAATATGAACCCCAACAGAGAGGTGGGGCGGGGCGAAACTGGAGAGGTGAACATGGCCTGGGAAGCAAGACTGGGGCTAATGTGACTTTGAATGGCCAAGGCAAACCATGGACCGTCAAGTCTGTTTTGTTTTGTTTGTCTCATGTAGCTCCGGCTGGCTTCAAACTCACGATGTAGCCAGAGATGACCGGGAACTCCTGCTCTTAACTGCCTCAGCCTCCTGAGTGTAGGGTAATAGGTATGCACCACTGCTTTATGTGGTGCTGGGGATGGCGCCCAGGGCTTCATAAACACCAGGTGAGTACTGCACCCACTGAGCTGCAGCCATCTGGTCTACCTGATTGTCTCATCCATTCCTGTGTTCACACCCACTGTAAGCCTATGAACAGAATTAAATATCCCATTTATTAATTTATAAACCGTAAGAAAAGTGAGATGAGCCTTTCCCTCCCTGGCAAACCTCACATTGGAAAAGGAAAAATGCATTAATATACATATTACAGCAACATCATGGAAATCCAAAAAGACATAATTCATTTTGAGTTCAGCGCAGTCAGGGACACTCACAGAGACCTCTGTAGTGTCAGGTGTCTGTCTTCCCCAGGGAGGAAAGCCCACCAGACCACCTTACCAAGGTGCTCCTTCCCACTGCAGTGGTGGGCTCTGAACATCTGCAAACCAGCAAGCAGGGCAGATGGGACCTTGAGGCTGGCATTGCCAATGAACTAACCTTAGATACAAAACTCCAATTCATCAAAAGCAGAGGGACCCAACAAACCAGGAGTTGAGGACTGGGGTGCCATGACACACTTGTCAGCTCGGGGCTTAGAGATGGAGACAGAGGCACTAAGAATGCTGAGAGTTGAAGGTCTGTCTGGGAGCTTAGTGAGGATGTCTCCAGGTAGGCGTGGCAGCACATGCTTTTAATCCCAGCACTCAGGAGGCCGGGACAGGTAGATCTCTATGAGTTTGAGGCCACTGTGGTCTATATTTTGAGACCCTGTCTCAAAAACAAACTAACAAAAACCCAAACTTACAGATACCCCAAACTAAGCCTGATGCCCCTGACTGCCAAAGAAGACATGTCACAAACCTTGGGTCCCACCATTTACCTGCTGTGCCCACACCAGAACCCACACCTCTGCTTACCAAAAGGTTCTCCTTGCATTGCCACACTGGCCTTGAACTCACAGGCTTGGAAGAGCCTCCTGCCTTGGCTTCCTGAGTAGCTCCAACCATAGGTGTAGGCCACCAGGATGAGCCTCCAAACTTTTTGCTTGTTTCTGTTTGCTTGTTTGCTTTGCCTCATTATGTAGCCCAAATTGGCTTCAAACTCATGGTCATCCTCCTGGCTCAGCCCCTGGATATATGCCACCAGGCCAGGTCCCTAAAACTGATCTTTTTCTTGAAATAAGCTCTCATGTAGTCCAGGCTGGTCCGAGGACCCTGACCTTGCTTCCAAAGTGCTGGAAAGGCAGGCCTGTACCACTATGTCGCTTACTGTGATGCTGGGGACAGAAGCCTCTGACGCATGCATGCGAGGCAGGCACTCTACCAACCCAGCCTTAAACTGACTCTTAGCTAAAAAACTAACACCTGCCTGCTGTCTCAACCACTGGGACACAGCTGTCCCATCCATTGGGACAGTTCAGATCCTGACCCATATACCATCCCCTCACTGACAAGCGACGCTGTATTTGGTGTGTGGATTCCACCTTCTGCTACTCCGGCTGCAGCTTCAGGACCCTACAGCATCACCTGCTACCACTGAGCTCCAAGGGACTGTTCCAACAACAAACATTCCATACTTTGAAATGAGTCAAGACTGTTTTCACCTATTGGCTAGCCCTGGTGCAGTGCCTGCCAGGACCTAGGCTCCAAAGTTCCCATAGCCAACAAGATGTTCCCCAAAGAAACATGAGGTCCTAAGGAAATTGTCAACACCATCACCTGGCCTTCTGTGGCATCAGAAGGGTGGGGATGCAACCAAGGTTAACACTGGCCACCTCTTCTAGAGTCCAAGGGCCACTCAGGCCTGGAGTGGAGGCTTGTGTCCTGCTCTGACACCCACAAGGCAGAGGAAGGTCACACCAATGGCTGATGAACTGATGGCCACTGTAAGTCTGCCCCAGGTCAGCACTAGCTGCAAATGGCCAACTGCCTTGGGACATCCTGGAGCACTATTGCTGGGGACAGGTAATGGTACCTGTTTCCACTCTCTATACCTCTGGGCTACAGCCCCGCTGTCCTCTCCTTGATGCCCCAGATGCCACCTCCTCTGGCTTCCAGGGCTGTAGCCACAGTGATGCCAGTTCTGCAGATGGGTCCTTGTTGTCACCAGAAGTTCAGACCAGACCTCTGCAATGTACCGAGGGCACCCCTGTGCACCAATGCAGAATGTGGCCTCTGAGCAGAAGAGTGAACCAGGATCTCTCTATGGCTCTCCCTCTGCCCAGAGCCTATGGCTGTCCATATTGTGGTCACATCCCATAGCCCATCAGGATCTAGGGCTCCCCTGCTGGCCGGCCATGTGCTCAGCCAGGCTGCTGGGCTTAGGGAGGTGGTGCAGGAGGCCTGGCCTGGTGGCACCTACACATCATGGCGGCTGAGGGCATAGGAGTTCGGGTGGCTCTGGCGGCCATACTGGAAATGGTCTGTGAGGAGAATGTTGCGATACTGGAAGTCACCCTGCTGGGGAAACAGTGCACCATTGTGGGGCTTCTCTATTGGGCTCCGCAGGTGCTCTCTGCTGCTCAGGTCCGATGTAGAGACTGGAAGGAGGTGGCGCCTAGCCTGCTGGTTCGCATCGTACTTGGTCTGTGTGAAGAGAGAGCAATGAGGTACAATGGCATGTCACCCCAGCACTAAGGAGCCAGAGGCAGGAGGGCAGGAGTTACCAGGCCAGCTTATGCTACATAGTGAGTTTGAGGCCAACCTGGGCTACCTGAAACTTTCAAAAAAAAAAAAAAAAAAAAAAACTAGCCGGGCGTTGGTGGCGCACGCCTTTAATCCCAGCACTCGGGAGGCAGAGCCAGGCGGATCTCTGTGAGTTCGAGGCCAGCCTGGACTACCAAGTGAGTTCCAGGAAAGGCACAAAGCTACACAGAGAAACCCTGTCTCGAAAAGCCAGGAAAAAAACAAAACAAAACAGAACAAAACAAAAAGCATACCACCAAAAAAGAGGTCACCCCAAAACCAAGGACTAGGGATGCTTCTGTGGTAGAACACTTGTGTGGCATACACAAAGCCCTGGGCTCCATCCCCAGCATGGCATAAGCCAGGCAGAACAAGCTCAAGGTCTTTCTGGACTATACAAGCCTCTGCTCCAAGACAAACAATAAGAAACAAAGGAAGCTTCAGGCTCTATGCACCCATGCCGCAGAGCTCAGGACAGAGGCAGGAAGATAATGAGTTCTAGGGCAGCTTGTGTTTACAACCTGCTGCCATGATGGTCTGTGCAGCACAGAACCCACCCACCTTGTAAGGCACCTTTGGAACCTGGAGCCAGAATCACCCTTCCCATCCTCCCTCGGATCCTTCTCGTCTCTCCCCTAGGCTATGCCTGTCTGGGGGACAGTGGCCCCTAATGCTCACCTTGTTGTACAGAAAGACACCCAGGATGGCAGTCATCATGCCCAGAACATTGGTGCTGGTCACTGGATTGCGAAGCATGATGAGGGACACGGTGATGACCATAATCCTTTTGGTGGCATTGGCCACAGAGTAGCTGAGTGGGCTGATGAGGTTGAGGATGCTAAAGGCGATGACATTCTGTGCAAAGTTGCAGAATCCGCTGACCGCCAAGAGCAGCAGTGTCCAGGGCCACTGAGACACATAGGCCTGTGGAGACAGGCAGGGAGCATCAGCAGGGGAGGGGCACACATGTACTCAGGCAGATTGTCACCATGGTGTAGTGGTATTTGCTCCACCCATGACCTTGGGCTATACAGCGCTAAGGAGGCGGTGCTTCCTGCTGTTGTATGTGACCTCTTCAGGAAAGGGAGAGGGGTCTGGAGGCTCTTCTCCTTGCTTCCTGATGTCATTGAACTTTGAGGTGGATTTGCTCCCAGTCAGAACAGAGGACAACTGCAGCTGTCTACTTGGTTCTGTATTCTTGAGTGTATTTCCTCAATTTATCCTAATAAATTTCCCTAATATTCCTTCAGCAGACTCGCATGGATTTCTCAAATTATCTGGCACCCAACCATGTGGATCTCAGCCCCGTGCACCCCTACTGGGGCTACTCGTGTGTCAAAACCCTAACGCGCCCCCCCCCCCCTCGCGGCTGCTGGCGAGTTTCTCCGCCTTGCAGAGCCCACACACAGCCCAAACTCCCCAGGAACTTCCTGACCCCTGCTCAGGCAACCACCAGGCAGTGTGTGAGTCAAGCACTCCCAGGCCAGGCACATCACGCGCCTGGTTCTTGTAACCACTGCCAGAAGCACACATATTCTGCGGCAGATAGAGCACTGTGTTAGAAAGAAAGGTGCCCGCACTAGGCGCCTTTCTAGTTCTGTGCTTGTAGCGGCGCGCACACACACACACACACACACACACACACACACACACACACACACACACACACCGCCCCCTGCCTGGTCAAACACTACCAGCAGACTGTTCCATTACTTTTAAAACTGTTCCGTGTAGCTGCTGCCGATTCCGGGACAACCTGGGCCACCACCCCGGAGAGCGCGCCCTCCTAGCAGCCTGGCTCCCCTGCTGCCACATCCCCATTCTGTGCACAGCCGCCACCGTTGTTCTGCCCAGGTCGGCTTTGCCTGGGTGAGTGTTCGATTCACAGCAGCCCATTCGGGGAGCTGAGTCAGCTCACACCAGACCTGTTCTGTCGCCACACCTGCGACACCTGCTGGCCGAACATCGCTACTACACCCAAAATTTACCCAACCTGGTAATTAATTACCTCTGGAACAGCTGGACACTTAGGACAATTTCTTGAGGATCTTATCTGAGGTAAATTACTTGATAACTTTACACCTTAAACTGATAAATAAATAAATTAATTAATAAATACATTAAAAAATTTCTTTACAAATTTTAAGTCTCTCTCACACCATGGTGGATAATATAAAATCCAGGAATTTAAAAACTTCTTTGTTTATACCTTCCTGGGACGTATACAATTTTTTGCCACATTGGCGATTAGCATAGTAATTCATATCGTATCACTGAAAAAACTGGTTTACTAATAAGACCAAAAATGAGACATTAATAGGATTGATACAGACTTTGCAAAGTGGTATTGAGAACTTAAAAGGATTCTTTCTTTGTAATCTGCTAATTTACCACAAGAACTTCAGTCCGCTAATTATAACTGGGCAACCATATTTAATTCTATTGATAATAAATGTGAATACTTAATGGATAGAACAGTAAATCTTCAGAGCAATCTTAATGCCATACAGATAATTTCTAAGGAAGAACGATCATCATTAATTGATAGAATAAAATCTTTGCAATCAGCTATTTCTAATGAACATAAAAAATTGTTTAATTCCTTGAAGTCATTGGAATCATTCACAGTACAGGAAGTACATACTCTAGAAGAAGCTGTAGTTAATCAATTTCAGGCTGTGGAGGAGTCCATGAGAACTGATAATAAGGGTGCTAACCAGCAAAAGGTCAAGGCTAAAGAGGTCATAACATCGCCAGTACCTTACGGAGTTAGAGATAACTTACCAAAGGTAACAACAGGTGGCGCTGTGGTTTACCCTGTCACCATTTGTGAAAAGCCAGCAAATGATAAACATCCTGAAGGATATGTACAATATATCTGGCAGCCTATTCATATGAGGGATTTAAAGAATATCAAGGGAGCTGTAGTTCCCTATGGTATACGTTCAACATATGTGAAACAGATGTTAAATAAGTGATCTTCTAGAAACAGGATCATGCCTAATGACTGGAATCTGTTAACCTCAGCTGTGTTAGAATACAGCCAGCAGTTACAATGGAAAAGCTGGCTGAGAGAAGAAGCTAAAGCCCTTGAGCAGCAAGGTAAGATTAGAAGTTTTAAGACCTCTCAAGATCAAATTCTTGGTGAGGGCTGCTTCACGAAAATATATGTACAATCTACCTTTGATGAGCATACATTATCCATATGCCATACAACAGCCTTAAGTGCTTGGGAAAGAATTCCAGGGAAACCAACTGAGTGCTATATGAAGGTCTTCCAGGGGTCAAAAGAGCTGTTTAGTGATTTTTTTTACAAAGACTGACCAAGGCTATAAACAATACAATATCAGACCAAGAATTAAGACAAGTATTAACTCAATCTTTGGCTTTTGATTTTGGCTAATATAGAATGCAAAAGGATACTGGTACCTTTAAAGATCAGATCAGCACCGATAGAAGAATGGATCCAATACACAAACAATATTGAGTCTCTTAACTATGGTGATAAGGCTTGGATAGGAGAGATGATTTCCAAAGGTGGAAGGAGACATCAAAGTACCAAATGTTTTAACTGTGGTACACCAGGTCATATAAGAAGGAATTGCACACAGGGTGCTCCTAGAAGCAATGCTTCTTCTAGAAATACCCAAACAGCAGACCCCACCTTCTGGATTATGCAGAAGATGTGGCAAAGGCCAACACTGGACCAATGAATGCAGATCAACAAGAGACATACGAGGCAACCCTTTACCAGCAGGAAACGCCTCGGAGGGCCTCTCACAGGCCCCCAAATCAAATGTGGTCCAAACATTTCCAGCCACTATGGAGGAAATTCCTCCCCAGGACAATTAAATAACCCAGTGCCTAATGTAAAGAACAATACTGCACTGGATGATAGATAGATCAAAAACTCCAAAAAAAAAAAAAACCATAAAACTAACATTTTGGCAGACTTCCATAAATGAACAAAGACCAAAGCTTAGAGTATGAATTAATAACATTATTCTAGAAGGCTTAGTGGACACAGGTGCAGATGTGACTATAATTATGCCAAAATCATGGCATCCGAATTGGCCTCTTCAAGAAGTAGATGTCCAATTTCTAGGAATTGGAACCCTATCTCAGGTAAAACAAAGTTTGAGATGGGTTGAATACATAGGGCCAGAAGGACAGAGAGGAAGGCTGAAGCCATATATGGCTAATGTAGAGTGAATCTTTGGGATGGTGAGCTGTTATAATAATGGAATACCTCTAAGCTCAGAAGTGGAATATAGACCAATTCATGTATCTGGGAATAATATTATAATTATTATTACTTACAGTAATATATATATTACTGTAAAAAATAGCCACCAACCATTCAGGCTGTACATAAACAGAGCACAACTGCTGTTGAACTCTCAGAGGTACCAATGGCCCTACCTTTAAAATGGCCAGCTGATAAACCTGTCTGGGTTGGACAATGACCTATGACACAAGAGAAACTACAAGCCTTAGAACAGTTGGTTCAGCAGTTAAATGCTCAACACATTGAAGAATCTACCAGCCCTTGGAATTCTCCTGAATTTGTTATTAAAAAGAAATCTGGTAAATGGAGAATGATGACAGATCTGAGAGCCGTTAATAAAGTAATTCAACCTATGGGCTCCCTACAGAATAGGATGCCCCTACCCTTTCTGTTACCTAAAGAATGGCCTACTATAGTTATTGACTTAAAAGACTTTTTTTATCTTTTTTTTTTTTTTTCCAGCTGAGGACCGAACTCAGGGCCTTGCGCTTGCTAGGCAAGCACTCTACCACTGAGCTAAATCCCCAACCCAAGACTTTTTTTAAAAACTATACCTCTACAAGAAAAGGATAGAGAAAAATTTCCTTCACAGTGTCTTCCCAGCCAGTCAGGACATGTCAATGGAAGGTCCTCCCACAGGGCATGTTAAACAGCCCCACCCTGTGCCAATACTTTGTACATAAACCATTGGAATAATTTGTGCACAATTTCCACAATCTATAATTTATCATTATATGGGTGATACCTTATCAGCTGATCTCAAGTCAGATATGTTAGAAAGCATGTTTGAATAAGTAAAGAAAGCTTTGTCTCCCTGAGGATTACAAATTGTTCCCAAAAAGATACAAAGAGAAGAATATATTAATTACTTAGGATATAAGATAGATCTACAAAAAATTAGACCCCAAAAGGTACAACTCAGGAGAGATCAATTGATTTTCAAAAATTGATAGGAAGCACTTCCAACCTACAGACTATCATTGGAATACCTAAAGATGGACTAATAAATTTAGCCAATACCCTAAAAGGGAACGACTTAAATAGTCCAAGGGAATTGTCAGCTGAAGCTGAAAAGGAAGTGGCTCTAGTAGAAAAGAAAATATGAGAGGCACAGTGGATCGTGTGAATCCAGAACTTAACTGCATTCTGGTCATATTACCCTCCATACACTCCTCCACAGGGATTTTGATGCAGAGGGAAGATATTTATTGGAATGGATATTTCTACCATATAAACCGAGTAAGAAATTAAAGACATATATGGAAAAGATCTCTGATTTGATTCTAAAAGGAAAATTAAGACCTCATCAATTGACAGGAATGGATCCAGCAGAAATTGTAGTACCTTTAACTAAAGAGGAAATCTCCTTTTTATGAAAAGATAATGAATACTAGCAAAAAGTCTGCAGTAATTTTTTTTGGGAGAGATTAACAACTGTTATCCCAAAAGCAAGAGAATAGAATTCATAAAAAGAACTGAATGGGTCCTTCCTCACATTGTATGTCAGACACCAATCTCTGGAGTCCCTACATTCTATATTGATGCAATAAATCAGAAAAGGCAGGATAAATCAGGAGATTAAGTAAAGTGGTCCAAAGCCCTTATAATTCTGTACAAAAGTCAGAACTATATGCCATTTTTATGGTACTCATGGACTTCACAGAACCTCTCAATATATTTACTGACTCTCAATATGCAGAGAGTTGTATTACATATCAAAACTGCTGAATTTATTCCTGATAATACAGAATTAATGTCATTATTTATACAATTACAGGAAATCATCAGAAATAGGGAACATCCTATATATATACAACACACATCAGATCCCACATGGGTCTGCCAGGTCCTCTAGCACAAGGTAAGGATGAGATTGATCAGTTATTAATAGGTTATGAACTAGAAGCCTCAGAAGTTCGTAAGAAACACCATGTAAATAGCAAAGGTTTGAAAAGGGATTTTTCCATCACTTCCCAACAAGCCAAGGAAATCGTAAAAAAAAAAAAAAAAAAAAGTCCTACATGTTCCTTCTATAACCAAACTCAATTACCTGTAGGAAGTAATCCTAAAGGTATACAAAGAAATGAAAATTGGCAGATGGATGTGTTTCATTTTGCAGAATTTGGAAGATTAAAATATGTACACCATACCATTGACACCTATTCAGGATTTCAATGGGCCAGTCCTATGAGTTCTGAAAAGGTTGATTCTGTAATCACACACCTATTAGAAGTTAAGGCCATTATGGAAATACCTGTACAAATTAAGACTGACAATGTTCCAGCATATGTCTCAAATAAAATGAAACAACTTTTTTTTTGCTTATTACAATATAAGGCATGTTACAGGTATACCACACAATCCCACAGGCCAAGCAGTCATAGGAAGACCCAATCAAACTTTAAAGGATATACTGAATAAACAGAAAAAGGTAACAATGACCCCTAGAAATAGACTACATAATGCTTTATTAATCTTGAATTTACTCAATGCTGATGAGAAAGGAACAACAGCTGCAGAGAGACATTGGACAATAGAAAAAAAAAACTCCTGAGTTAAACTAACCTGTTTACTTCAAAGATGTGGTGATCTTGGAATGGAAACCAGGGTACATTCTACATTGTGGAAGGGGTTTTGCTTTTGATTCTGCAGAAGAAAAGCTATGTATACCAACAACAAAATTAATTAAAAAAAAAAAAACTGATTCGAACAGGAGAAACCCCTTGATAAGGAGAAGTAAGAGCTCATCCACTGGTGTGATAATTCTACAAGTTGTAAGAAAAACTCAACAAAAAAGGGTCAGGGCAGGGTTCTGTTTCTTATCGTTACAGGATAATAGGAACACCCATCTTTAAAAATCATAAGGCCTTGGACACCCAGAAGTCTACAGCAGAAGGGAAGAACCTATTGGTACCAATATACTCTACAGGGTAATCTCACTGCCTAACATCTATATCTCTTTAACTCTAGAAAAGTTGTGGTCCCGATCAAATATAAATCAAGCTGGCTTTGGAATTGGAATGTGGCTCTCTCCTTCTCTAAACCTAAGCATATTGCTAAAAAAAAATTAAGAGATTCTGTCTCATATCGGAAGAGCCAACTGGTGTGAGACAGAATAAAACCAATAACCTAAGGACCATTGTCAAGATTAAAATAAAATAAAAATAGTCAAGATTCTATTTCTCTCCATGATTATTCTTGATTTCTTGGAATCCTTCCTCACATGTCATGTCATCTTAAGATTCAAACTTTCTGTTTTGATATTAATAATGTTCAAGTTTTCCACTGTGAAAAATTGTCTTTCCAATAGCAATCTCTGAAGTCTCCTGAAGGAAGATGGGGCCCCACAATGATGATCCTACCTGGTCCAGAATGATGCCATTGAACCTAAAACCACCACTCAATGATCAGCTTTAGATTGCAAACTCTTCAGGACAGTTTCAAGATGAGATGGTCAATCATATTGCACTTCTAGCCAGAACCTCAGATAACTTTACCCACTTACACTGAGACTGGCTACAAACATTACAACTTGTCCTATTGAGACTTAACCATTTAGCTTTCTTACAGGATCCCATAGAGATACCATCGCCCCCTAAATAGCAGGAAGTAACTTTAAGAAAACAATTTCCCCTCTCCCAAAAGTTTTCATTTTCTCAGAGTTACAGACAAGTTGTTATAGGGTTGGGGGTAGGGGACAATAAAAACTCAGGATTCTCTTTTGGAAAAGAAAAAAGGGTAATGGATAGGCATAGTATATTAAGGTAGATTATTATATATACTAATAAACTAACTTAGCAAACTATCAGCCTTAGATAAATTGCTCTGATATGGGTTCTTGTATATTGATACAAATTCAAAACAATAATTGTCATATTATACACATGTTCCTACTATTTGAAATAGTTTGTTTATTGATACAAATGTAAAATTATATTTGGTCATACTGTATGTATGTTCTACCTCTGTTTAGGATATTTTGTATACTGATACAGATCAAGGATATTGTTATCATATTGCACTATACATTTCTACCTCAATTTAAGATATTTTGTGTACTGTCACAATTTTGAGGTCATTGTCCATATACTATACATTGGTTTACAGATTGCTTACCCTGTTAATGTGAATCCTTAGTCCTTAGGTTATTTAGATAGAAAAGACTTACAGATTAATAGTCACCCATGAGTGTCATATCTATAATTATATTAGTTTGTTTTCCGTATTTAAAGAAACTTATGTCAGATGGATAGGTAGTCTTCAAATACTTCATAGACCTAGAGAATATGGCATTTAAATGTTTTGATAACTTAGAATTCTGTTGACATGAGACACAATTGCTCCTTGTAGCACCAATCCTCTTCCAAGAGAATGTTGTGCTTCTAAGACACTCCATTTGGAAGTTTGTCTTCTTCTTGGCACAAAATGGCCTGCTGGGCAAAGAACTGCCCTTGCCTCGACTGCTAACGGTATGAACACTGTCCTTTCCAGATAAGCAGGACACAAGGAAAAGGGACTGCAGAACCCTGCCAAGACAGGGTAAGATGGTCGTTCAAAATTCCTGCTTCTGAAAATGGTCTGTCAGATATTCTAGGCCTGTTGCCAAAAATGGATGCCTCAATGGTGCTGAGAAACATTAGGTGACTGTCCAGGCTGCCTGCTGTCTCTGTCAATTCTTGCAATTTTCAGAAGTTGCTTGCTTGCACTTCCTGTTTATTCAAGTAATATTATTTTCCTTCTCAGGTCTCTGATAGGGTTGAAGACTAGATAGTTACAGTTACAATCCTCTCATATCTTAACTAAGAACATTCTAAATACTAAAGTTAGAATCTTCAGGATAGGACAGCTATTTGTGGGAGTAATCTCAGTAATTTGCCATTTACCTATGATCTGGACATTTCTGGACATTTAGCATGTCGTTCTTGTTTGATGTTGTTAATGTTGGTTGTATTTCTATTTTTGTTTGTTATTACCCATTGTTTTTCCTGGACAACACTTGATAATCATTCTTATTGTATATAGTTTGCATTAGATCTAGAACCTTCTTATTTAGACAAAAAGGGGAAATGTAGTGATATTTGCTCTGCCCATGACCTTGGACTACAGGGCCTGAAGGAGGTGGTGCTTCTTGCCATTGTGTGTGATCTCTTAAAAGGAAGGGAGAAGGGTCATGAGGTCCTTCTCCCTGCTTCCTGGTGTGATCAAACTGCAAGGTGGATTCACTCCTGGTCAGAAAAGAGGACAACTTCAGCTGTCTACTTGGTTCTGTATTTGTGAGTGTATTTCCTCAATTTATATCCTAATAAATTCTCTAATACTTCTTAAGTGGACTCTCATGGATTTCTGGCTTTACCATGGGGCAGCAGGTGGTGAGACTTTTCTTGAAACAGAATCTCTCATAGCCCAGGTTGGCCTCAAACTGGGACGACAGGTCTGCTAACACAAGACTTTACTGTGTCACTGCGCCATTTCACCAGTTTATGTGATGCTTTATACACATGACTTCTGACCCTCCTGACCACCCCACCGAATGGTGCAGTGGTCGAGGCCATCTGTTGTCAGACATGCAAGAACAGCCCCCAAAGGACTGCAGAGGTGGTTCATCATTTAAGAGTGCTGGCTGCTCTCCTACAAGATCCCGGATCAGATCCCACAGAAGGATCACAATTGTCTGTAATATCAGTCCAGGGGATCGATCACATGCCCTCTTTTGATCTCTGAGGGCACCAGGCATACATGTTGTAAGTGGACATACACACAGACAAAACACCCATACACATAACATTTAATAATTTTTCTTTAAAAGGCCACCAAAACTGTGTGTGGCAGGGTGCTGCTTGCCTCAGGCATCTCACCCCTGCCTCCTGGTGCCTGATCGCTGTCCTCACCCCTGCACAGCCAGCGCTTTCCCGCTGAGCCGTCTCCACAGCTCCCCGCCTCCAGACAAAGCTGGGCAGTGGAGCACATGCAGCACATGTATGAAGTCATGGGCTTCAGTACCCCACACCCCAAACAATACCAGACAGACCGGAGAAGATGGGTGACATTATCAACGACTGAGGCCTTCTAGAAGTGGGACACAGAGCCCCAGAGCCCACCACCCATCCTCAGACAGGTGCCTGGAGAATGTAGCAGCCCAGCTAGGACACTGGGCAGTCCCAGGCATCTGCTTCCTCAGACGGCCCTCAAGCCCACCCTCCTGCCCTGCTGCCAGTTCCCAGCCATCCCGTGGGGGTCACAAGTCCCAGCTTGCCCATCTCTGGACATGGTGGTTAGCAGGCATGCCAGCTGGCCACCAGGAGAAGGAAGACTTACAAGAATGACCCACAGAGTCAACCAAATCATACTGAGCTTCCAATCCAGGCATTGTGGGCACACTTTCTACTCCAGCACTCAGGAGGCAGAGACAGGATGATTAGGAGTTTGAAGTCACCTTGGGCCACATAATATAGGACATAGATCCTGCCTCAAAAACAGCAAAGGTAGGCTGGGAAGACAGACAGCTCAGTCAGGAAAGTGCCCAAGTTCAGACCCCAGCACCCATGTGAAAAACCAAAACCAAAACCAAAACGGAGCTGCACACATGCAGAGCCCCACTACTAGAGGCAGGAAGCTCAGGGGACAGACGCGGTGGATCTTGAGGCTTGGCAGCCAGCCAGTCAGTGAGATCTACCTCAAAAAGACAAGGCGAGCTACTGAGGAAAGTGCAGGAGGCTGAACTCTGTTCTCCACAGGAGACAGACACACCCACGCACGCACGCACGCACACACCCCCCAAAGGGAAGAGAAGGAAAACCATAAGGAGCAGAAACTGGATGCACTTTCTGTTCCAAAGTTTACTCGGGAGGGGGGGGGGGCGGGGGCGGGATGGGAATTGCTACACCCAAGTCAAGGGCCCCAGGCGCTGGCTGGGCAGGGGTCGGCTGAGGTCCCTGGGGGTGCTGCTCTGCTCCCAGCAGCCCTGCCCCTGGCAGGAAGGACCTGAGCTCCACAGACATCTGTGCTGGGGCAGAGAATGACAAAGGCGATAGCTTCTTTGCAGGTAGAACCACAACTAGACCCTAAATGGCTTCCTGACAAAATGCCCTCCCAGCCTACTTAGTACTCACCCCTCTCTTTAAACCCGGCAACCGCAATGGTTGGTTGTCCCTAGCAGATGGTTACGTAATAAACAGAATCACACAACCCAGGCCTCTTCCTTCAGCCTGTCACTGGTCTAGGTAAAAAGAGGTTAGAGGGTATTTTTCACTGCTAGGGAATACTCCGTTTCGTGAACAACCAGCTTTTCTTCATTTGTTGAAGGCTGTTTCCAGTTCCAAGTAAAAACAGAGTTGATATAAACATTCACATAATGGCTCATACCGGGTCTCACTCTGTAGCCCAGGCTGCTCTCTCACTCTCTCAATCTTCCGCACGGTTGCAGAGTGACGGGATTACAGGAACTGCCACTACACCGCACTAGGCAATTTCTATCGACTGATCTTCCCACGATCATCACCACACGGCAGCAGTGCCCTCAGAGGCTTGGCTGTCCCTTTTTTTTTTTTTTTGGAGACAGGGTTTCTCTGTGTTGTTTTGGTGCCTATCTTAGATCTCACTCTGTAGACCAGGCTGGCCTTGAACTCACAGAGATCCGCCTGGTGCTGTTCCCATTCTAAGATTTCCATCTGACTTCTTTTTTCCTTTTTAAAAATGTTTTTAATTGGCCAGGCGGTGGTGGTACACGCCTTTAATCCCAGCACCCAC
>CABHPP010113401.1:0-17571 GCA_902168425.1 Peromyscus attwateri
CACTTTCTGTCCATAATTTTTCAATGTCCTCCTTAGTTAAAGGTACGACAATTTCTGCTGGGTCTATTCCTGCTAATTGACGAAGTCTCAATTTTCCTTTCCAAATCAAGTCAGAGATCTTTTCCACATAAGTTTTTAATTTTTTATTTGGTTTATTTGGTAAAAATATCCATTCCAATATAATATCTTCCCTCTGCATTAATATTCCTGTAGGAGAATGCCTAGAAGGTAAAATAACCAAAATGCAATCCAGCTTCGGATCAATACGATCCACGTGTCCTTCATGTACTTTCTTTTCTACCAAAGCCAATTCTTTCTCAGCTTCAGGTGATAATTCTCTTGGACTATTTAAGTCCTTGTCACCTTCTAAGGTTTTGAACAAATTATTCAGTTCATCATTTTTTACTCCAACAATAGTTCGTAGATGAGAAATGTCTCCAAATAATCTTTGAAAGTCATTAAGAGTCTGTAGTCTATCTCTCCTAATTTGTACCTTTTGAGGTCTAATTTTTTGTAGCTCTATTTTATATCCTAAATAATTAATAGAATCTCCTCTTTGTATCTTTTCAGGAGCAATTTGTAATCCCCAGCAAGGCAAAATTTTCTTTACTTCTTCAAACATTCTTTCTAAAGTATCTGCATTTGAGTCAGCTAGTAAAATATCATCCATATAATGATAAATTATAGATTTAGGAAACTTTTTACGTATCACTTCTAATGGCTGTTGTACAAAATATTGGCACAAAGTTGGACTATTCAACATTCCCTGAGGTAGGACCCTCCATTGAAATCTTTTAACCGGTTGAGAATTATTATAAGTAGGCACTGTGAAAGCAAATCTTTCTCTGTCTTTTTCTTGTAAAGGTATTGAAAAGAAACAGTCTTTTAAATCAATAACTATGAGAGGCCATCCTTTTGGTAACAAAGTAGGCAAAGGAATTCCAGATTGTAGAGAGCCCATTGGCTGAATTACTTTGTTAATTGCTCTAAGATCTGTTACCATTCTCCATTTACCAGATTTCTTTTTAATAACAAATACAGGAGAATTCCAAGGGCTGGTTGATTCTTCAATATGCTGAGCATTTAACTGTTCTTCTACCAGCTCTTCTAAAGCCTGGAGTTTCTCTGTTGTTAAAGGCCATTGCTGAACCCATACAGGCTTGTCTGTTAACCATTTTAAAGGTAGAGCTGTTGGTGTCTTTGGGAGATCATCAGTTGTTGTGCCCTGTTCTTGTATAATATGGATGGCTGGTGACCACTCAGAATAATGTCTTCTAATATTTCTTTCAGAAACATGTGCTAGTTTATTATTTGTTTCTGAGACTGGAGGGATGTTAATCTGAGTATTCCATTGTTGCAACAGGTCTCGACCCCACAGGTTCATAGCTATGTTAGCCACATATGGCTTTAATTTACCTCTTTGTCCTTCTGGACCTATACATTCGAGCCATCTGGCACTCTGTTTTACTTGAGATAATGTCCCAATTCCTAACAGTTGAACATTTACCTTCTGAAGAGGCCAAGTTGGATGCCAAAATTCTGGTGCAATTATGGTAACGTCTGCACCTGTGTCTACCAGACCAGACAACAAAACACCATTAATTCTTATCGTTAATTTTGGTCTTTGTTCATTAATAGAAGTTTGCCAAAAAATTTTCTTTATGCTTTTTCCTGAATTTTCTGTTCTCTCTGTTTCATCATCCTGACCAACATGATTTATTTCGATAGGCCTTTGGTTATTCAATCGCTCAGAGCAGGGATTTCCTCTACGACTGCAGGAAAGGTTTGAACTGGATTTGCTGTGGGGGCCTCCAAGAGGCCCCTCTGGGAGTTTCCCGAAGCCTGAAGCAAAGGATTCCCTTGTCTGTCCCTTGTTGATCTACATTCATTGGTCCAATGTTTTCCCTTACCACATCTTCTGCATACTCCAGAAGGAAGGGGCATTCTGTTACCATTGTTCCTTGAAGAAACATTGTTCCTAGGAATGACCTGTTTACAGTCCCTTTTCAAATGTCCTTGTTTTCCACATCCAAAACATCTAACATTCCTCAAACCTTTTGAAATTGCTTCTCCTACCCACGTATCATGCTGGTCATGAGTCTCCACATTAACTGTGTCTCTGATCCAGTCTTCCAAGGGTGCAGATCTTGCCTTTAACGGCCTGATTATACTTTTGCATGCTGCATTCGCGTTCTCAAAGGCCAAAGATTCAATTATCATCCGACTAGCGTCTGAATCGGGGACCGTTCTCTTTACTGCTGAAGCCAGTCTTTGTAAAAAATCTGTGAAAGATTCTTTTGGGCCTTGTGTAACTTTTGTAAATGACTCAGCTTTTTTTCCTGGTTCCTCAACTCTGTCCCATGCATTCAAGGCTGCCGTTCGACATAGAATTAAGGTTTGGATATCATATAGACATTGTGTGTGTTCTGAAGCATATTGGCCTTCTCCAGTAAGCTGATCCTGGCAGACCTGTATTCCTTTATCCCTCCATTGTTTTTCTATGTTTTTAGCCTCGTCTTGATAAAAAACGTGCCACTGGATCCTCTGACTTGGCTCTAAAACCTCTTGTGCCAAGTCTCGCCAGTCCTGTGGTGTAATCCTATTATATGTAGACCAAGAGTTTAACATTTGCTTTACATATGGGGAATGCATGCCATAAGATACTATTGCCTCCTTAAACCTTTTTAAATCCATCATGTCATTTGGAGCCCAAATATTTTGTGTAGTCATTTGATCAGGCGACTGCTGTAAGGTTACCGGATAAATTAAGGGTGACTGTGTGAAAACAGGCTTTCTTTCTGTAACCTTCTGTTCCACAACTTCACTCTTAATTTCTTCTGTCTGAGTTTCAGGTTTAACAAGTTTTTCTAAAACTGTCATCCTGGCACTTAAATTGACTATCTTTTTAAATAGTAAAATGAGTAGAAACATAGTAACCAACTGCATAATCCGATCAATAGTAATCATCCCATACAGTTGTTCCATTGTCACACTGCCTAAAATTGCAAACAAAGCCCAATCTTCCAATGCACACAGAAAACCCATTTTTTTTTAAAATGTGGAAAAAATTTCTGTTAAATAGTTTCCTTTAAAATATTTGATATGTTAATTGACTTACCAAGTCTTCGCAGAACAGTAGAAATCCGAGGGAATTTCAAAACAGCCACCTAGTGTCCAAGATGAATTGAGAGAGAGAGAGAGAGAGAGAGAGAGAGAGAGAGAGAGAGAGAGAAAGCAAGAGAGCAAGCAAGAAAGCGTAGCTACTAAAAGCTTAACTCCAGCCACGTGTCCCCGCTTGAGTGGAGTCAAGCCTGGGCTAGGCTTCCTTAAACTCCAACCACGTGCGTTTGCTTTACAAGCAGGGGCCCTGTTAGCAAGGCAGGCCTGAGTTGTTTGTAGCACCGGCTTTTAAGCTAACCGCTTGGGGCCTGAGGCCAAACCGACCTTGTCCCCAGCCAGAGACCAGGCCGTCCGGAGCCGACCGCTGAGGCGGGAAACCGGACCCGCCACAGACCCGCCGCGAGTCAAGCGGTTTCTTATGGAGTCTTGTCACGTTGGGCGCCAAATGTAGATGTAACCTACCGCCTTATTAAATAAGAAACACAGAGCCAATGTAAAGGTGAAAGCCCAAGAGGTCAGAGCCAGAAGCTTACCCGCTTTCCGCTAGCTAGCTTCTTCCGCCAAGAGAGCTCTCCAAAAAAGGAGCTACTTCCTGTGCGTCTGATTTATAAAGAGTTCTGGTTCTTCCTTCTCATTGGTTATAAACACAACTACGTGGCTGTCTCGTCACTGCCTCTCTGTCCAGACCTCCCACGTTTTCTATGGTTGGTATTGAGATCAAGGGCGTGTGTCACCAATGCTGGCTGTATCCTTGAACACACAGAGATCTACCTAGCTCTGCTTACCAAGTGCTGGGATTAAAGGCGTGCACCACCACCGCCCTGGCTTTCGCTATGGCTTGCTAATAGCTCTGACCCCTAAGCAACTTTATTTATTAACATACAAATAAAATCACAATTCAGTACAAATAGAATACCACTATAAAGTGGTAAATCCAATTCTAGATCAGACAGTGGCAGGGAATGGGAACACACAATCCTGGTTGGATGAGGCCCCGGCAAGCAGTAGAGCAGGCTGGAGAAACAAGGGTGTCAGGAAGATGTTGCAAACAGATGAAGTGCCCACGTCTGGCATGGACTGCTCTCCTACATTATTTTTTTATTTTATTATTATTAATATTATTGATTTTTTATTTTTTGGTTTTTCAAGACAGGGTTTCTCTGTGTAGCTTTTTGCCTTTCCTGGATCTTGCTCTGTAGACTATGCTGGCCTCGAACTCACAGAGATCCGCCTGCCTCTGCCCCCCAGAGTGCTGGGATTACAGGCATGCGCCACCACCACCCGACTGCTCTCCTACATTATTAAGTATGTATCTACGGTAACAATGTAAACTATTTTTTCTCTGAAAACACATATGTCACTTTCACTCTTAATGTTAAGAATGTGTATAGACAGGGAATTTTGGATATACCACCTATTTTTAAACATGATAGGTGGTATATATGGAAGTGAAGTCTCTATGTGTCCATCATAATTGTTAAACTTTAAAAAGATGAAAGTAAGAACAAATAAAGTTAAAAAGGTGTTGATGGGCATCATGGCTAGGGCTCTTCAGAGATGGCGGTGCAGAGAGGAGCTGTGAGGATCTAGCATGAATTATTATTCTCTTATGAGACTAGATTCCCCTTTGATTTTGGCTGCAGCTGGATATGGGAACCATCAGCAGCACAAAGGCTCTCTGTGAGGAAACAACAATCTGTGCAGGAGGGAGAACCTACTTGACTGGTTCTGACTTTTGACTAGAGAAGACAGCTAACTTACCATGGTGACTGTCAGCTTAAGACTCCAGAGCTGAAAACAGCCAGCTGCTGTCAGGGAAAAAAGAAAGCTAAACAGTCTGCCACAGTGAAATAGGAGAAAAGGATGATTAAGGGAAAACTCTGGTTGGTATATAAAATAAATGAAAAAATTAATAAAAAAAAGAAAAGATAAGATAAACTTTTCCATAAAGTAAATGCATCATTCAACTTTGGGTGTTCCAGGGGGCCATATGTTGCTTTTAAGTTTTATATTACACCTGTTGAAATTCAGAAAATTATGGTTGCAAGACTCAGTGCATTAACAACTAAAATTTAAAAAAAATAGTATTTATAAATTGAAGGTGAAGAGAAACAGAAGAGAAGGTAGGACTATTAACACCCAAAGGTCATGTCAGAAGTCAGTAGCAGTCATCATCATTAATGGGGACAAGAAGGGGAAGTTTAAGTATGTTCTTTGAATGTACAATGTTTGCCAATGGTTGAGAAAAATAGACGATCAGAAGAATAATACTAGAAGATGTGTTGCTAGAGTTTTCCTGCCTGGCCCACAGTCAGGATAAATCTCTTTCACCTGCCAGTCCCACAGCCGCTCAGACCCAACCAAGTAAACACAGAGACTTATATTGCTTACAAACTGTATGGCCGTGGCAGGCTTCTTGCTAACTGTCCTTATATCTTAAATTAATTCATTTCTATAAATCTATACCTTGCCACGTGGCTCGTGGCTTACCGGCATCTTTACATGCTGCTTGTCCTGGCGGTGGCTGGCAGGCTGGCAGTGACTCCCTCCGCCTTCCTGTTCTTTTAATTCTCTCTGTTAGTCCCGCCTATACTTCCTGCCTAGCCACTGGCCAATCAGTGTTTTATTAGCAACACATTTGCCATACAGAACATCCCACAGCAAAGATGTGTTCCATGGAAACTGGAAAGATGCTCTACTGAAAAGAATTGTGACTCTACAATTTGCACAATGTTTTTAGTGTGTTTGTGTGTGTGTGTGTGTGCGTGCGCTATGATTGGGTTGGTTTGTTTTAATATACCTCCAAATAAGGCTATTTTTTTAAAAAAATTTTCAGTCATAGGTAGAGTTGAGAATTATTTTAATTCTAGTACTTAGTTTCTCTTTTGTTTCTCAAACAATCAGTGGTTTCCTATTCTGTTATTTCTTTAAAGGCACAATACCATTGGTTTATATATGTCTATTCTACTTGGAAATCCTAAATTTAACTAGTTTCTTGATTAGTTTTCATCAGCGTTTTAATAGGTTTTTCTCTCTTGGTTCATTGCATTTATTTCCATCATGTGAACAGTTTCTTAAAGATTATTAATTAATTCTTTTGATTTATTTTAATGTGTAATACATAAGGCTATGAATTTTCATATTGTGACAGCTTTAACCATAAAACACAGATTTGGGGTGGTAGTGTGTTTTACTCACTGTTTTTTGGTCATTTTCAATTTTTCCCCTTAGATTATAGATTGTTATTTGAGGGATCCAGGATTTTTTAAAAATTAAATTCTATTTTCATGTTACAAAAAGAGAACAAGGTATATATTTTTATGAATTATATTAGTTATTAAAATTATAATTGGGGTTATTAGGATATATGCTTGTATTAAATTCCAAAGAAAGCTCAAAAGCTATTAGCATGCTTTCTCGTTCAGTTTAGTATATTCATGCACATTTAGAAAACTTTATAATATTACTGATATTTTATAGACTGAGAAAGAAGAATTCTTGCCAGGCTTTCCCTGTTTCGTCAGGTGCAGACTAAGACACAAACATTAAAGTCATCTGTTTCCTATGATACATTTTTTCATTCTGCTAACATTTCTTTTATTTTGGCGTTTGTGAATGTGTGTCTGTATATGGGTGTGTATGATATATGTGTATGATGCCTGTATCTGGTGTTTGTATGAATGTCTGTAGTATTTGTGTGTGTGTGTGTGTGTGTGTGTGTGTGTGTGTGTGTGCGCGTGTGTGATGTATGGTGTGTATATATGGGAGTGTGTGTTTGAATGAATGTGTGTGTGTATGTATTAGGGTGTTTGTATGAATTGTGTGTGTGGTGTGTGTTTGTTTATGGGTATGTATGTATGGTGTGTGTGTATTATTTGTGTATGTATATGGGTGTGTATCTTATATATATATATGTGTGTATATATATATATATGAATAAAATGTGCATGTGTATGGATGTGTATAATGTGTGGTGTATATGTATTTGGTGTTTGTGTGTATGTGTGTGTGGTATGTATATTTGTGTGTGTGTATGTGTGTGTGTGTGTGTGATGTTCATGCATGTTTGCAAGCAAACTTTCCGCTGCATGCTGTATATGTGTGAAGAACACAGCTAATAAAATGTCAGAATCTTCAGCAATATTACTCAACTTATTTATTATTTATTTAAGACAAGGTCTTGCAGTTAACCTGGAACTTCAGATTTGCTCTGACTAGCTTGAATGGCCTCCAGTTGAGAGACTGAATTTTAAAAGAGACTGGCTATTGGAACGACTGACCTTTTTAAATGTTTGAATTTTTAAAACTGTGGGGCATTTACAATTTGGAGTGTTTATATTGTGATGTTGATATTAGTGTGTGATCTTGTGGAAGAACAAGAAAGGGAAGGTGTGGCTTAACAGTAATGTGTGTGTTTGTTAAGTAGACAAGGGGTCAATTTTGCTTGCTAGTTTTGTCAACCTGACACAAGGTAGAGTTTTCTGAAAAGAGGGAACCTCAATTGAGAAATTGCCTCCACTACATCTGGCTGTAGGGCAGTTACTTAATTAGTTTTTGATAGGGGAGGGTCATGCCCCTTGAGTGTGGTGCCATCCTTAGGATGGTGGTCCTAGGTTCTACATGGAAGCAAACTAAGTAGGCTATAATGAGCAAGCCAGTAAGCAGCATTCCTCTAATGGCCACTGCATCAGCTCCTGCCTCCAGATTCCTGTCCTGTTTGAGTTCCTACCCTGGCTTCCTTCAGTGATGGACTACAATGCAGGAAGTGTAAGCCAAATAAACTCTATGCTCCCCAACTTGCTTTTTGGTCATGGTGTTTCACCTTAACAATAGAAACCCAAAGTAAGACACTATTTTTTGAACTTACACTGACCTGCTTGCCTCTGCCTCCCAAGTGGTAGGATTACTCATGTGTCATACCACACCTACTTAGAATCAACATTTTATAAAAATGGTTCAATCACAGTGTCAAGGTAGCTCCAATTATGTGATGATTAATATTGAAACTTGATAGGATCAAAAAACCACTTTAGAGACTTGTCTGTGGACATGTCTGTAAAGTAATACCTAGATCAGATTAGTTGACATCAGAATCACCTTCATTGTCCATGAAATGGAATCCTGGATTGAATAGAAAGAAAAAATGGAGCTGAGCAGCTACATTCATTACTCTCTGTTTCCTGAATATGAAGGCAGTATGACCAGCTGCCTCAAGTCCCTGCCTCCATGACTTCCTACCATGATGAGCTGCATTCCTAAACTATAAACTCAAAATAAGTTCCTCCTCCGGAGGCTGACTTTGTCTGATGTTTCATTCCAGCACTGATACAAGTAACTGATATAAAGTGCTTTTACCCAGAGACCATTTGTTTAAACATCTTTTGAATCTTAGAGATAATTTTTTATCATTACCTAAATTCAATATTTCATCACAAACCCCAGAACATTGATTATCTGTTACTCTTTCTGAACTTAGTTGATATATTTTCATTAGTAGAATTTTTTCTAGCCAATGCCTTCTTCATGCATCAGTGCAGTAGATAAGAGACAAATAATATAAAGGTGTAAAATTTGGTATTGATTTTCAAAAGCATGATAGAATTATCTCTAACAGCCTCCTTGGTTCATTGTGCCTTTACTGAGCCACATTCAGAACAGGAGCTCTAATGGGATGGGACATTTGGAGATTCTGTTTGAAAACTGAGATTCCAAGGCTGAATGTCCAGTTCCTCATTACCCTTGTCCCCTGTGTTTTATAAACTAATTAGGCTTACCATGCTTTTCTAAGAATTTGTAAGAAAAATCAGCTTTCATCATAGCTGGTGATGGTGAGATGATGTGGGATATCTCAGGAATGTATACAGATGAACATTCTGTAGACATCCTGAGATTCAAAAACAGAAAACTTAATATAATAATATGGGGGGGGGGGGAGGGGGGGGAGATGAGGTTAGAGGGAGAGGGGAGGGAAGAAGAGGCATAGAGAAAAGAGAAGATCCCTAAAAATGAAAATCATCAATAGAGAGAGATGGCTCAGCAGTTAAGAGCACTGCCTGATGTTCCCGAGGTCCTAGGTTCAATTCCCAGGCCATCCGTGTCCGATCACGCAAGATAAAAAAAAAAAAAAAAAAAAAGAAAAAAAGATAAAAAAAGAAAGAAAATTATCTAGCAGGAGGACTGATGGAGATTAAGTGACCTACTCTACTCAACCTCACTTCTCCATACATATTTAGGTGTTTATTGCATGATTATCGAGGCCTATTATGCTCATAGTACCAAGTTATATCACAAAACAAAAACAATAATAAAATCCCTCCCCTGACTCGGGGTTCTATTTCCGTTCTAATGTTTTTCCACTGAATTTCCACCTGGACTATGTATAACCTTTCTTGTTTCATTATACTTTTTTCCATTTTAAGAATTATTCATTACCCTTTCTGTCTGTTTTTAGCACATTTTGAATACAATTCTTGGAAAACAAGCAATTAACAATTCCTGATAATTATCTCCTGGGAAAGGACTTCAGGACAGAAGTTTTGGGGTCTAATGATAATTATACAAAATGAGAACTTTATAGTGTGAGTACCATAAGACACTGTGTTTTCTTACAATGGGTGCCTGTAAATCTGCTGTGTGAATTTGCATAGACTTTGATTTAGCCTATTCACAAATGTATCACAGGGGCCTTGAATTTATAGAACTGGAAATGAGCTTAGAGATTTGACCATTCAAATTCCATACATTTCAGGTGATTGAACTGAGCCTTTCAGAAAGAGGGATATTTTTTGAATGCACAATTGTCAGAGGGTTTAGAAGCAGATTTGTCATTCTCTTGTCTATACCCTAGCTCTTGTTCCTCCCCCATTTTTTTAACATTCTCCCAGATGCTGTACTCTTGAGTCTTCTTAGACTTCTTTCTCTCCTTACAGAAGACAAATCATCATACAGTCTAGATGATGACAAAGCACTCCATATGCACTGCAAAGGTGATCCTTATGAGTATTTCATCAAAACTATGTAATTTGGGGGGGTTCAAGATGATTAATATTTTTCTAACAGACTTTAGTGCATTGAGAATACTCAGTAAGACTGAGTAGATGAAAGCCAAAATATTAAAATACCTTTGAAGATTTTCTGCAAAGTAAACACAGTTTAACCTAAATTTATTTTATATATCTATACTTACTAGTGCTTAAATGTTGCTACAAAATATATGGCAAAATTTAGAGAAAAATAAAGACATAAAGTTCATTTCTATGTATTTTAAGCTTTTGGTTCTTAAGCTAGTAGAAACTCAATGAACTTTAGACCAACAGCTATGGAGCCTAATGGGACTGGACTAGGCCCTCTGCATAAGTGAGACCATTGTGTAGCTTGATCTGCTTAAGGGGCCCTCTTTCAGTAGGATCAGGATCCATCTCTGGTGCATGAGCTGACCTTTGGAGCCCATTACCTATGGTGGGACACCTTACACATCCTTGATGCAGTGGGAGGGCCTTGGACCTGCCTCAACTCAACATACTAGGCTCTGTTGACCCCTCATGGGAGGCCTTATCTTTTTGGAGGAAGAAATGTGGGGTGGGTTGTGGGGAAAGGCTTGAGGGAGTAGTAGGGAAGAGAGGGAGATCTGTGGTTGGTATACAAAATGAATAAAAAATTTCTTAATAAAAGAAATTTTTGGTTCTTAAAAAAAATCTATGTTTATAAACATACTAAAATGAAACTTTTAAGAACAAATGATTATAACAGGTAGTATTTATTTTACCATAAATTTATATTTAAAAGAATGAGAAAATTTTTTCAGAATTTTATAATAGTTGAAAAATATACTTCTCTTTTACGTCAAATTTATTAGATTTGCCTATTAATTTATTTTTAGTTTCATGGAACTGGATAATTTAAATGGTGAGACTAATTTAAAGAATGCCTTCTTTCAAAAAGATTTATTGAAGTTTAATTAATTAAATAATTATATTAGCTTTAAATCATTTTTAATTTATTTTATACAATAATTTTTGATTATACTCCTTTAATAGGTAATTATTAAACACTCTTTGTATAAGGGGATTTAGTGGACTATGTCTGATTCCCCAGATATTATTTTAAATATTAAAAGTTATCACTTGCCAGGCGGTGGTGGCACATGCCTTTAATCTCAGCACTTGGGAGGCAGAGGCAGGCAGATTTTAGACATTTTAAAAATTAATTTGTACATGTAGCATTCAGAGGATAGGCAAGAAAGATGTGGAATGCTGTCTTCTGGCCTTGTCATGGGTAGAATAATTATGAACCCTAGAGTATGTGATTAACTAGTTGTGATTAACTATATAAGATTAACATAGGATCAATACAGCTGAAGCCTGGGCTTGGCTGAAATCCAGGGTAAATGAGTCTGTACTAGCCTTACCCCTTACTGAAGAGCTAATGCTGCACAAAAGTTGCTTTGGCAGGGAAGAATCTTTTTTTTTTTTTTTTTTTTTTCAGATTGTGGCCACTGTTAAGTTTCTCATGTTCCATTCTCACACACATGGGCAGCACTAAATGAACTGTGTGGGTCATCAAACAATGAAAACCCCAAGAATTTTGAAAGGACATGTTGGGGTAGATATGGGGAAGTTTAGAGGGGCAAAATTTTTAGTAGGATATATTTCTTACATATATATGTGAAATTCTCAAGAATAAAGAAAAGTCTTTAATTCTAAAAAGAAACTAATTTACAAAAAGCAGTGCATACTTCTGTAAGAATATATTGTCTATATGAAAATTGTAGCCAGGTGGTGGTGGCACACACCTTTAATCCCAGCGCTCGGGAGGCAGAGGCAGGCAGATCACTGTGAGTTCGAGGCCAGCCTGGTCTACAAAGCGAGTACCAGGAAAGGCGCAAAGCTACACAGAGAAACTCTGTCTCGAAAAACCAAAAAAAAAAAAAAAAATGTAAGTGCAGAAGTTATATTTTACCATGTGAATAAACTTTAATGGTGAAAAAGGAAAATTAATTTGCAAATTGAAAATTTTATTATTACTTTAATTAGAAAACCAATATTTGATTATGTCCATGCCTCTTGTATTTTTTATTTTTATTGTTATTTTTTGGTTTTTTGAGACAGGGTTTGTCTGTGTAGCTTTGTACCTTTCCTGGAACTCGCTCTGTAGCCCAGGCTGGCCTCAAACTCACAGAGGTCTGCCTGGCTCTGCCTCTCAAGTGCTGGGATTAAAGGAGTGTGCCACCACTGCCCGGGCTTTTTATTATTTTTCTTTTTATTCTTTGGTGCCTCTTGTATTAATGTTACCATTTAGAAATATGTTTTCCTCTGAAAAGCCCACCTTTTCTTCTCTTCACTATGACATGTTTAAATCCTTTTTTTTTTAAAAATGAATGTCTTTTTGGCCACCCATTTTCTATATATTCTATGCTTCCTTTTTATCATAGTTAATTGACTAGATAATCATTCTTTTATATATCAATAGTGATAAAAGGTAGTACACTTTTAAATGTTTTTGAAGAATATTTTCTTTCAGAAATTTTATGATCCAGGAAATCCCTATTCCAGGGATCACTGGCATATAGATATGAATAAGTACAGATTGCATGAAATGTGACGACACTGAAATGTAGCTCATTCCTTCTTCAGAACTGTCCTTGTGCTTGTACACAGGATTACACAGGGTGGAAGGTCTTAGTTTGTATGCAAACATGCAAAGCTCATTTGACTAGTAATATACCCCTTTTTCTGTTTTTTTTTTTTTTGTGAAGATTTTACAGCCTGACTGTGTCTTCACACTTACAATGTTCTCCCTAATCTCACAACCAAACTTATTTAGTCACAAATCTAGAAGACACCCCAGTCCATCTCTATAGATATGGATTTGAGGACAATCAGTAGCAAACGACAATTTAGGCTTCCCATCTAATTCTACAGCAGTCTGGGTAAAGGCACTAAATAGTAGCTAGCTTTGACATCATTGTGCCTCAAGAAATTTTCTTTTAGGCTTCTGTGTTTAATATTATGGAGGAAACAGAAAAAAATGCAGAATTACTAATCCACTCAAAATGTTTTCATTTTCCTAGGCTTGATTACATATTCATGGATAAGTGTAATGAAATTTCACCTTCTAGAGGAAAGAGTAAGGATCTAAAAGGAAGTTGAGACAAGAAGACATCATCAAAGGAGAGCCACTTGTGTTAAGATTGAGGGTTTAGCTTATCTGTCTCCAGTTGTCAATATTCTATGCAATGTAAAATTTAATAATGGCTTGACTTTCATTAAATAGACTAAAAACAAGTTTTATTTTTAGAATTTACTATATGCAAGATTGTTTCCATAGAACATTAAATGTAGCCTAGAAATGGTATGTAAACAAGTCAGCTTGGTCGACCTGCTATTTATATACTTCAAAAGGAAACTGAACAGTATAAGTTTGAGTGAAAATGAGTTATCTAAATAGAAAACGTGTTACAATAATAAGAATAAAATAATTTCTTGTTAACGACTGTGGCAAAATACATGCTTTTAAAAGACATTTTAACTCAATGTATCTAAAGCAAAATGTCTCTGATAATTTTTTTGAATTTATTTTATTTTATTTTACAATATAATTCAACTTTACATATCAGCCATAGATTCCCCCGTTCTCCCTCCTCCCGCCCCGCCCCCCTCCCCCCAGCCCACCCCCCATTTCCATCTCCTCCAGGGCAAAGACTCCCCCAGGGATTGAGATCGACCTGGTGGACTCAGCCCAGGCACTTCTAGACCCCTCCTCCCAGGCTGAGCCAAGGGTCTCTGCTAAGCCCCAGGTTTCAAACAGTCAGTTCATGTACTGAGCACAGGACCGGGTCCAACTGCCTGTATGCCTCCTAAACAGATCAAGCCAATCAACTGTCTCACCCATTCAGAGGGCCTGATCCAGTTGGGAGCCCCTCAGCCATTGGTTCACAGTTCATGTGTTTCCCTTCGTTTGGCCACTTGTCCCTGTATTCCATCCATCCCTGGTCCCAACAACTCTTGCTCACATAAACCCTCCTCCTTCTCGCCAATTGGACTCCCAGAGCTCCACCCAGGGCCTGACCGTGGATATCTGCATCTAGTTCCCTCTGTCACTGGATGGGGTTTCTAGCACGACAATTAGGGTGTTTGGCCATCTTATCACCAGGGTAGGTCAAATTGGGCTATTTCTCGACTATTGCCAGCAGTTTATTGTGGGGGCATCTTTGTGGATTTCTGTGGGCCTCTCCAGCACTTTGCTTCTTCCTATTCTCATGTGGTCTTCATTTATCATGAACATTCCTTATGTTCCCTCTCTGTTCTTGATCCATTTGGGATCTCCTGCTCCCCCAAGTTCTCTTTCTCTCGCCCCTCGCCCCTCATTACCCCCACTCACGTCCAGATTGTTCATGTAGATCTCATCCATTTCTCTGTCATTGGGCAATCCCCGTGTCTTTCTTGGGGTCCTGTTATCCAGGTAGCCTCCCTGGTGTTGTGAGTGGCTGTCCAGTCATCCTTGTTCCACAACTAGTATTCTCCTATGAGTGGGTGTCTTTCTGAGTCTGGGTTACCTCACTCAGGAGGATTTTTTCTAGATCCCTCCATTTGCCTGCAAACCTCATGATGTCATTGTTTTTCTCTGCTGAGTAGTATTCCATTGTATATATGTACCACAGTTTATTTATCCATTCTTCGGTTGAAGGGCATCTAGGTTGTTTCCAGGTTCTGGCTATTACAAATAATGCTGATATGAACATAGCTGAGCAAGTGCCCTTGTGGTATGATTGAGAATTCCTTGGGTATATGCCCAAGAGTGGTATAGCTGGATCTTGGGGGAGATTGATTCCCAATTTTCTAAGAAAGCACCATATTGATTTCCACAGTGGCTGTACCAGCTTGCATTCCCACCAGCAGTGGAGGAGAGTTCCCCTAGCTCCACATCCTCTCCAGCACAAGGTGTCCTCAGTGTTTTTGATCTTAGCCAATCTGACTGGCGTAAGGTGGTATCTCAGAGTTGTTTTGATTTGCATTTCCCTAATGATTAGGGATGTTGAGCAATTCCTTAAATGTCGTTCAGCCATTTGTGTTTCCTCTGCTGAGAATTCTCTGTTTAGTTCTATAGCCCATTTCTTAATTGGACTGTTGGGAATTTTGATGTTTAATTTCTTGAGTTCCCTATATATTCTGGATATCAGTCCTCTGTCAGATGTGGGGTTGGTGAAGATCTTTTCCCATTCTGTGGGCTGTCGTTTTACCTTGTTGCCCGTATCCTTTGCTCTACAAAAGCTTTTCAGTTTCAAGAGGTCCCATTGATTGATTGTTTGTCTCAGTGTCTGAGTTACTGGTGTTATACCTAGGAAGCGATCTCCTATGCCAATGCATTCAAGACTACTTCCTACTTTCTCTTCTAGCAGGTTCAGAGTAGCTGGATTTATGTTGAGGTCTTTGATCCACTTGGACTTAAGTTTTGTGCACGGTGATAGATATGGATCTATTTGCAGCCTTCTGCACGTTGAAATCCAGTTATGCCAGCACCATTTGTTGAAGATGCTTTCTTTTTTCCATTGTACGCTTTTGGCTTCTTTGTCAAAAATTATATGTTCATAGGTGTGCGGATTAATGTCAGGGTCTTCAATTCGATTCCATTGGTCCACAAGTCGGTTTTTATGCCAGTACCAGGCTGTTTTTATTACTGTAGCTCTATAGTAGAGCTTGAAGTCAGGGATCGTGATGCCTCCAGAGGTTGTTTTATTGTACAGGATTCTTTTGGCTGTCCTGGGTTTTTTGTTTTTCCATATGAAGTTGAGTATTAGTCTTTCCAGGTCTGTGAAGAATTGTGTTGGTATTTTGATGGGGATTGCATTGAATCTGTAGATAGCTTTTGGTAAAATTGCCATTTTTACTATGTTAGTCCTGCCTATCCATGAGCATGGGAGATCTTTCCATTTTCTGACATCTTCTTCAATTTCTTTTTTCAGGGACTTGAAGTTCTTGTCATATAGGTCCTTCACTTGCTTGGTTAGTGTTACCCCAAGGTATTTTATGTCATTTGTGGCTATTGTAAAGGGTGATGTATCTCTGATTTCCTTCTCAGCCTGTTTGTCAGTTGTATATAGGAAGGCTACTGATTTTTTTGAGTTGATCTTGTATCCTGCTATGTTGCTGAAGGTATTTATAAGCTGTATCAGTTCCTTGGTTGAATCTTTGGGGTCACTCAAGTATACTATCATGTCATCTGCAAATAGGGAAAGCTTGACTTCTTCCTTTCCCATTTGTATCCCCTTAATCTCCTTATGCTGTCTTATTGCTCTGGCTAGAACTTCAAGTACTCTATTGAATAAGTATGGGGAGAGTGGACAGCCTTGCCTCGTTCCTGATTTTAGTGGAATTGCTTTGAGTTTCTCTCCATTTAATTTGATGTTGGCTGTTGGCTTGCTGTAAATTGCCTTTATTATGTTGAGGTATGTTCCCTGTATTCCTGATCGCTCCAAGACCTTTATCATGAAGGGGTGTTGGATTTTGTCAAATGCCTTTTCTGCATCTAGTGAGATGATCATGTGGTTTTTTTCTTTCAGTTTGTTTATATGGTGTATTACATTGACGGACTTTCGTATGTTGAACCACCCTTGCATCCCTGGGATGAAGCCTACTTGATCATGGTGGATAATTGTTTTGATGTGTTCTTGGAGTCTGTTTGCCAGTATTTTATTGAGTATTTTTGCATCAATGTTCATGAGGGAGATCGGTCTGTTGTTCTCTTTCTTTGTTGTATCCTTGTTTGGTTTAGGAATCAGGGTAATTGTAGCCTCATAGAAGGAGTTTGGTAATGTTCCTTCTGTTTCTACTGTGTGGAACAATTTAGAGAGTATTGGTATTAACTCTTCTTTGAAGATCTGGTAGAATTCTACACTGAAACCATCTGGCCCTGGGCTTTTCTTGGTTGGGAGACTTTTAATGACTGTTTCTATTTCCTTAGGGGTTATTGGAATATTTAAATAGTTTATCTGGTCTTGGTTTAACTTAGGTATGTGGTACCTATCCAGAAAATTATCCATTTCTTTTAGATTTTCCAGTTTTGTGGAATAGAGGTTTTTGAAGTATGACCTGATGATTCTCTGGATTTCCTCAATGTCTGTTGTTATGTCCCCCTTTTCATTTCTGATTTTGTTAATCTGGATGCTCTCTCTCTGTCTTTTGGTTAGTTTGGATAAGGGCTTGTCTATCTTGTTGATTCTCTCAAAGAACCAACTCTTTGTTTCATTGATTTTTTGTATTGTTCTCTTTGTTTCTATTTTATTGATTTCAGCTCTCACTTTGATGATTTCCTGGCGTCTATTCTTCTTGGGAGACTTTGCTTCTTCTTGTTCTAGAGCTTTCAGGTGTGCTGTTAAGTCACTAGTGTGAGATTTCTCCAACTTCTTTATGTGAGCATTTAGTGCTATGAATTTCCCTCTTAGCACTGCTTTCA
>CABHPP010113402.1:0-17267 GCA_902168425.1 Peromyscus attwateri
GGGCCTGAGGCCTGGCTTGTGTACTGGGCTGTAAGGGCAAGGAGGCTAGGGAAGAGGCCTGAAGGGGCGGTCCCTACGCCATAGATCTGGGTGCCCTACAGCCTGGAGACCTGGTAATTGAGACTTACAAACACCTCTCTGTGTTCACCGGCTAAGGCCTAGGTTGGGGGCCCCGGAGAGAGGACAGTATCCTGGTTGTGGGTTGGGTTGGAGGAGGCCAATAGGCCTCCCATAGTGTCCCTCCTCGGAACCTGAGGGTTGCGCCGCCCAGGCTAGGAGACACTGCCCCTTTCACCCACTGCAGCCCCAGGGTGGAGAGCTGGACGTGAGGGCGGAAGTCCCTCCCCGTCCTGGGACGTGCCTGCTGGCCCTGCAGCCAGGGACTCTCCTTTCTTGGCTGCCCTCGTGGTCGCAGGGTGAGGTCAGAGGGGAAAATGTAGAAGGGGAGGTATTATGTCCTGAGCCGGAACAGGCAGGCCCTCAGTCCCTTCCCACAAGTGGGAAGGAGAAAAGCGATTCCCCATTGTTCTGAAGTGTAGGGAGGGTGGAAAAGGTGGGTTCTGAGCACTTGGAAGGGCTTGGGAGCCCTTCAGCAGGTGCAGGACAGGGATCCTGGGGCCTCTTTGCTAGGCTGGTGCAACTTGAGACAGCCCCCTGCTCTTCTAGCTGAAGAGCCTAATTGCTAAGTTTAGCTGGCCTGGTGATAACCTTTGCTTAAAAGGCAGGGAGCACGCTGGGCTGCACCCCAAATCCACTCCTGGCTCCTTGCCCTTCTGGGATTGCCCTACCTCTCTGGGGCCCCAGAGCCAAGGCTGTGAGATTGACAGCTGTGTGGCCGATGCCCAGGCTTTCCATGAGCAGGGAGCAGGCTATGTGAACAGGATGGAGAGGGTGGGAGTGGTTCCAGTGCTGTGGGGAGCAGAGGCAGCTCAGAGACTCAGCCTTGTCCCTTTTCTGTCTTCCTTCCAACGGAGCTCCATGAGCAGCATTAACCCTTTCCCACCAGAAGGTCTCAGGAGCCCCTCCATGGCCCTGCCCTACCCTACCCTAAAGCATGCTTCTGAGGTGCCATATTCCCTTTTCCTCATGCCCATCATCTGTCATGACTGTTCTCACACACACACACACACACACACACACACACACACACACACACACGAGGTAGGGAGCATTTCTAAGGCAATGTGCTGTTGTCATGACAGCGGAAACATCAGTGTGCCTCCTGTTCCAAGTGACTCAGCAGACTAAGGGCTTGGGGAGGGTGGGCAGCACACAGCATGGCTTGCAGCTGAGGGCCTGGACCTCCTGCAGACCCCATTACATAGTGCAGAGCTGGGGGGTGGGGGTGGGGGTCTCATGATCTCCGCCATCAGCCAGGCCAAGACATTTGCCAGTCTTCTGGGACGGGGCACATGGAGGAAACAAACCCTCGGTCTAGAGCACACTGCTGACGTGCTGTGTTGTGGGGTGACCTATGCATGAAGGATGTTAGCACCATCCTTGCAAGGCTTTCACTGATTGGGTACTTAGAGCAGCTCCCTGTCCCACAAGGCTGTGACAGAAATAGGTCTCTGGGTATTGTCAAATGTTTTCTGCGTACAAAGTACCCCCAGGCTGAGAAGTGCATATGTGAACCTAGAAACCATGTAATTCTCTACAGTGGACTCTGTCCAGTTGTTCAAGATGAAGCAATTTGGGAAGAAGAAAATCCAGAGACAGCCTCAGGATGCCTGGGCTTGCTTATCTGCTCTCTGGATTGATAACCCTCTATCTCTACCTGAATCTGGGCTAAGGTGAAAGATGAAACAGAGACCAGATAGGACAGAATGCTTAAAAGTATATAAAAACATTTATTCACTAGAAAACAGTGATTGGTAAGTGTCTTGGAAAGTGAACACAGCAGTCAGATGGGCTCTAAGAGAAAGGCCTTGAAGGCAAAGACCATTTACATGTTAAAAACAAGGAGGCAACAAACATGTCTACACGAGGAACTGAATTCACAACCATCAGTGAGACGCCCTGCACGGCAGGGATAGGCGCAGTGAAGACAACGCCTAGGACCTGTGTCTTCGCGCAGATGCTCTGCGGATGGGGGTGGTTCTCTTGGGTGTCTCTTCTTCTGTCATCTCCGCCGAAAGCTCTATTCAAAGAATTATAGGAACAAAAGCTGAGTCACAAAGATGGTGCAAAACGGATCTTAAAAAATAAACAGAGTTGCAAAGCACACTGCGGAAGTCGGCCAGACTGCACGGTGGGGAAGATGTTACCAGGAAGATTGAATCTACCCAGGCAAGCCCTGCTGAGACCCCAAGGCAAGCAGCTGTAGGGAGGGCGCGTCATACCGTCCTCACTGGCTTCATCGCTGGAAAAGACAACTTTGGCTTTCTTCTTGGATTTCGATTGCTGAGTGTTTGGACGACGAGGGTTGGTACGTCGGGGCTTAGGTGTGACAAAGTCATTGTCTGAATCTACAGAGGTCAGAGGCTGCTGCCTGGAGACTAGAAATGGCAGGGAGACATGATTTCAAAAACAAAAACAAACCCCAAAAGAAAAAGATAAAAGATGGTGACCGTTTGTGGAGAGCCCCATGAGGGCTTGTCTCGTACCAGCAGAGGGTTTCTTGGAAGACAGGGCTCTCTGGCTGCCTCCTTGGCCAGTTTCAAGCTCCTCTGCTCCATCCATGCCCCTGGTGTGACAGGCCCGAAGCTTCTGCTCAAATTCATCTATGACAGCCTAGAGGAAAAAGGTTAAAAACAGGGCTGGAAACATTATCTCCCAGTTTAAAAACTATAAAAGCTATGAAAGAAACAGAAAGATGCCAGGCAGTGGCGGTGCACGCCTTTAACCCCAGCACTCGGGAGGCAGAGGCAGGTGGATCTCTGAGTTTGAGGCCAGCCTGGGCTACAGAGGGAGATCCAGGACAGGCGCCAAAGCTACACAGCAAAACCCTGTCCCGAAAAAAACCAAATAAATAAATACATAAACAAATAAATAAATAAATGAAATAGATTTTAAATGTTTATTCTAAGTGGAAGAGGCCAATTCGAAATCAGTATATATGGTGAGTAACCCCACCACAGGGGTGAGGTGGTCTCAGGGTAGTGAAAATGTCCAGTACGGCACTGGAGTGACAAGTATGTGCCATTGTATTCAGTGAAAACTGTGGACTTGAGTACTGATCTGTCAATCATTCAGTTAATCACATTCATTCCTCCAGGTCGATGTAGACCGTAAGACCACAGTACCCAAGGACAAGAGCTGATGGGGGAGAGGACATAAGTGCATTGGGACAGGAACAAATGGGGACTCTACTTACTTAGTTTTGCTTTAAACATGAAACTACTCTAAAAAAGAAGTCTAGTGCCAAGCATGTGGGTACATGAGGCAGAGCCTGGGGAATCTCTGTGAGTTCGAGGCCAGCCTGGTCTACATAGCAAATTCCAAGCCAGCTAGTGCTACACAGAAAGACCATTTCTCAAGTAGAGATTGGCTCTTACTAGGGGCTGGAGAGATGGCATTTGCTGCTCCTGCAGAAGACCTGGGTTCAGTTCCCAGCACCCACATGGCAGCTCACAACTGTCTGTAACTCAAGTTCCAGGGACCTGACACCCTCACACAGACATACACACAGGCAAAACACCAATGCACATGAAATAAAAAATAAATACATCTAAAAAAGAAAATGGCCTTTAAAAGGGGGACTAGGAATTGGACATAGAAAGATCTGGTCTCAAGTCACTCTGGTTAAATGGTTGTAGTGTGGCTAGCAAGGCAGGAAGTTAAGAGTCCCACAGCACTCAGGGAGAGCAGGTTGTGTTTACTGCACTGGGACCCAAGAGGACCAGTAACCTGTACCACTCACCTTGCCCTCAGGCTTGGCCCCACGACGCAGTTTGCCCACAACCAACAAAAAAGAACCGAAGACAGATTTGTCTAACAGCTTGTCTCCAAAGCAGTCAAAGTGGTCCAGCATCTTGTGGAGGCCGCGCTCTGTGAGGGGCAGCTGGGACACACAGTAGGCCAGATCACGGTATTGCCGCTCAGTTCTGCACAAGGTGGGGATTTTATGAGGCCTGCACATATTCCCCTTCAGTCTCCCTCGGTCCCAGGGCATCACTCTTCAGAGGAAAGAAAGACCTCCCCAAACGGCAGCATACCGGGCTGTGCGGAACCGCTGACACAGCTTCTCCACCAGGCTCTCAGTCTGTCTGTCCTTGGTGATGTAGGACAGGAGCTGCCTGTGAGGAGGGGAGTGTGTGACTGACTGGCCAGGGAAGCTCTATTCTCAACTACTATACCGAATCCACCCCACCCACCACGCCACCTTTTCTGTCCTTGCTTTAGAAGACTGTTCTTGGCCATGGCCTGCCACCGTTCCTCTTGTCCCTTCCGTTTATTGGGAATGCAGATAAGAACAGCTGCCATCTAGTGACTGCTAATGTGTGCGTACCACCCTGGGAACCACACCTACCCTATTTAAGAGCCTCAGGAACTCTGGAGCAAGTACTATCATCCCATAGGGGGAAACAGGCAGATGGTAGAGGTCAAGTTGTTTTTGGAGAAGGCTGTACAGCTAAAATGTACCTGGGGCTGAAGACGGCGGCAAGAATGCTTGCCTAGCACATGCAAGGCCCTGAGTTCACTCTTCCTCCTTCTCAGCACATGATACCAACCAACCAACCAACCAACCAACCAATCAACCAGAGCTGATTAAAAGTGTGTCCGGTTCCTAACTAAGTCTGTGTGCTACACACACATACCCCATACCACGCTACATCCCTGTAGATCTAGAAAGCCATACTTCATGATGGTGTGGAAGGGCTCCTCCTCCACCCCACCCTCTGGGTCTGACAGGCGACTGATGATGTCAGGGAGGAGATTATAAATTGCATTGCCCTGTAGGAGAGAGAGAGACCAGACGATGAGGTGGGGGCGGGGAGCTGACCTATATACTTCCTCTGCAGAAAGCTTCAAGCTGCCTCTCTCACCTTCTGGGAGAGCTCATTGAAGAAGTTCTTGGCCAGGGCAGCAATCTGAGGCACTGGGTCGATGAGCAGCACAGCCATCTCGCTGACCTGGCCCTTCACCTTCACCATGTCCTTCAGGATCAGGTGCGTCATCACCAGGCCTGCCGTCCTCCGCACTTGTTGAGCTGGGTCTCGGAGGCTAGGAATAAAAGCTCTAGTCACTGAGATCAAGAACTCTTGTTTATACCTTAAGACTGACACGAAGGCCTGATGCAAGGATCTATTGTTCTACAGTATGCCATTCTAGAAGCAGCTCGAAGGCGATTTTGAATTGAAGGCTGGAGTCAAGGACAATGCAAGGCTTGTAGACAAGATTTTAGAAGGATGCTTCAACTTCCAGTGTCCATTTGGGGCCCGCTTGCACAGGCTGACTAGATAGCAGACAGTGAAGACGCTGCCACAGGCCAGGGGAAGAGCTGTGACTCACTACACTAATGGACTCCAGAGAGAACTCTTACCGGTGTGCGAGCGATCTCTTACCGGGCGTACAGGTGAGGAGTCCAGGGATCCACCAGGTTGGGGAAGCGGATAGCCAGATCCCCAGTGGCAACCATGAGATTAGACCGGACAGTGGAGAGTGAAGACTTTTCAAGCATGGTGAAGAGAAGACGAAGCTGGGAGTCACAGAAAGTGGCACTGAGGGCAAAGAGAGAATCATCAGGGAAGCAGGAAGGCTGCGTCATTTAGTCTTCCTGGAGTTGAAAGCAGCTGGGCCTACCTGATCATGCAGAACTTGCCGAGGGCCAGCGAAGCAGCCGCACAGAGGTCTGGGTTGCCATACAGGCCAGGGTTGTTGCAGACCTTAAGCAGCAGTGGGACAAAGGCGGCGAGGACCTGATTGCCTGTTGGAGGAACAGCTCAGGTTTGGACGGACCGTAGTCGCTGGGGAGAAGGGCACACAGCAATCCTTCTTACCGTCCAGCAGTTCCTTCTCACAGATGCTGCGGATCAGTTCTGCCTCCGTGTCGTCAGCAGTGGCTCCGGCCAGCCCCAGCTCTTCCTCCATAGCTGTCTCAGAGCTTGTATTCTGAAGGGAGAGAAGCAGGGGTCTCGGGGATCACTTCTCTCTTTTGAGACAGGCTCTTATGTAGCCCTGGCTGTTCTGAAACTCTCTATGTAGACCAAGCTGACCAGGAGCTCACAGGGATCTGCCGGCCTCAGTCCTGAGCTGGGGTAAAGGCGGGTGTCACTTCACCTTCCTTTGAGACAAACTTTAAACAATTGTTTTTGTTTGTCTGAGTGTTTTACCCTGTGTGTATGTAAGTGTACCACATGTGTGCATTGCACACGGAGCCCAGAAGAGGGTATTAAGATTCCCCGGGAGCTAGAGTTAGAGAAGGTTGAGTAGCACTATGTATGTTCTGAGATCTGAACTCAGGTCCTCCAAGCGCAGCAAGTGCTCTTAACTCTGAGCCATCTCTCTACTCACAAGATACCATTTTTGCATGAAGAGATCTAAAGATAAAGTTTATATAAAACCATCCATAGAAGTACCAAATATGTCCGTAAAGAGAAAGAATTCATAAGTGAAGAAGGCCCCTTGTAGGTTTTTAAGTTGCCAAGGCAGGTCTCTACACCTCTTGTCTGAAAACATAATTGACTGTAAATGGTAAATAATTGGATTGTGTCTGACCTGACCCCACTGCTGCCAGACTGTCTTATTTGTCTACAAAACAAATATGCCTTTAGCAGAGAGGACACAGGGTCTCACCAGGTGACAGGCTAGTAACACAGGCTAATTAAGAAGGGGGTGTTACATGTGTGTTCAAACAAACAGTACCTTAGATGGGGCCTGTATCTAGACCAAGGTATACAGTCAGTCTCTGTGAACCTAACACCCCCTACTGGATGAGCATGGATAGACCATGCCATCCATCTTGGTTGATGCTAACCTTCCCAGGGGAGCATCAACAGAGAGCAAGGTTCTTCATTTGCTAATAGAGAAGCAGAGATTTCCCTAGAAAGCAATGTCCTGAGGTGAGGCTATGAAAATCTGGGAAACGCTTGGGGCAGGAGCCCATCACCTCGCCACTCATTCACCTTCTCCTTGGGCTCCTTGGTCCTGTGTTCCTGCTCTTCCCGAAGAACTCGCCGCCGCCCCAGCTCTCCACTCACTGCTTGTTCTAAATGTACCAGCTGCTGCAGGGCCACATCCCCAGCCAGTGAGAGCAGGTTCATCAGCAGGAACGTGGGGAGCCTGGGGACAGTCTCCTCTGACGTAGAGGGAAGGGAAAGAGCAGAGGCCTAGTCAAGTCCCACCAAACTCCCAGGTCCACCCCTAACTCGTGTGCTGCTCAATCTGGGAACAGGAGTGAGGTGGGACACGTGGCAGTGACCGGCCCAACATCAGCCTGAACAAAAACGGAGTGTGGGCTGAGGCTCCTCACCCTTTCGGGAAAACACCAGACACTGGCTGCCCACTCCGCCCCTGAGCACTCAAACCTCTGCCCACTCACTGGGGTCCTCCTCAGGGGTGTGCTTCTCAAGCTTCTCCAAGGCTTGCTTTGCACAGCCTTGTAACATCTGGGCACAGATCACTTCAGGGCCCTCTGCCAGCTGGTAGGTCAGGGTCACTGCTACCTCTTTGAATGGGATCCAGAGGGGATCTGGATGTGTAAAGCCTGGAGAGTGGAGAAGTTGATCACTGCAGCGAAAGGACCCAGCCACACCGATTTCAGGCCCTTCTGGATAGCTTACCCTTTGTGACCATCTCTCGAAGTCGTTCAAACAACCTGTGTTCCTGAGGCAGCCGGAAGGGAGGTTGACGTTCACCCAGGGAAGGCTGAGAAGAAAACAAAATGCCAGGGTGGGGAAGGCAGCAGACAAGAGGCTCTCCACTCTCCTCAGCTGAGCCACAGCCACCCCACATCACCTACCTTCCTCCTGTCCGAGATGTTGGCAATGGCAAGGCACACCTGCTGGGCCAGCCTGTAGTCCTGGGGAAACTTCTCATCCAGCCCCACCCTCACCAGCGTGTCTAAATTGCTTCCCACAATTTCTGGTTTTCCTCTAGGGAAAGAAAAACAGAGTTAAAGGCAGCCCTGGGCAGGATTCCGGGGGAGACGACGGCAGTGCAGGAAGGTCCCGGTACCCGCGTGGGGTTCCTAGAGCTGAGGCCTGCCTGACTCAGGCCAGGTCCCCGGATGCGCCCATGACTATTTCTACTGCACAGGCAGGCAGGCGCTCTCTTCCCCCAGGCAGCCGACCCCGAGAAAGCTCAACTGGACTGACTGCAACTTCCCACTCTACTTGCTTCCTAGGGCTGAGCCTCACCGTGCCATCATGCCAAGAAGCATGACAGAGGAACAGCGCTCCAGAGGAGAGCAGGGGACCTTTTCCGTGGCTCGCTCCCACAGCAGTTGGGTCACTGCTGGTTTTATCTCATCCTTCTGCACAAACTCACAAAGCTGAGGAGAAAAGAAAAGTAATTCAGCTTCAAAAGACCAGTTCCCTGTTGGTCCACTTGTCTGAAGACAACGCTGAGACCCGGATGGAGCTAACTAACACTGGGAAGAGAAGAGGAAGGGGCGCAAATGTGCACCAGGAGTTTGGGGAGGTACTTCTCGCTCCATTCTCTACCTTCCTACTTTGTGTCTTTCTTCCAGGCTACACTTCCTAAAGTGACACAAACTTCTGAGTTCTGGGTGGAGCACTCCGGATATTTCTAGTCACTTTTCTGACTGTGAGAACAAGGTCAAACTGTGTAGGACAGCAATGCCAACCCCCTCTTCTCTACATGTGCCTTCACTCTGTCGCCAGGACTGTCCTGTCATCGCTGCACACCTGCAGGGGCCCAGGCAGCACTTCCACCCTGTCCAGAGCTCTCCAGGGGCCTTGTGTGTGACAGGCATGGCATCCCCGAAGCATCTGCTTCCAGCTGTCTCTGCCTACTGTACAAGTCCTGAGCAGCAGGCAGCCTGGGAAACATCAAGGCAGTTGCCACTACCAGTCCCTCTCTTTCCCCAGAAAGGAACAAAAGTAGCAATCAGGAGGCCAGGCCAGCAGCTGGTCCCTTTGACTCGTTTATCTTCTGCAGATAACGATTTTGAGTCAGAACACAAACTTCTTCATTCTCTGGCTGGGACAGTGGACTTCCTTTGCTTTTTGTCAGAAATTCTCTCCTCTTCCTTCTCTTTCTCTCTCCCAATCTGAGTGAACTTCCACGACCCATGCTGACTAGTACCAACCACCTTGATGGCCAAGTCCCTGACCTCTACTCTGTGATCTCTGTTACAGCACAGAGGCTGAAGATGTTTCCTGGAGCTTGCACAGTGTAAAGGCTGCAGCCAGGCAAGCTGCCGAGCCTCTCCTGGAGCCTCCCTCAGAGCCCCACTCGACCTGACAGAGAGCTACTCTGGAGTGGCTGGGTGGTAAGGACAGCGCCCAGCACAGGAAGCAGCTAGTGTTATTACTGCTGTTACAGTGGCACCTGTGCCCCGACTCTACATCTTCCAACTGTGGTTTGTGTTTTTCACTATAAGCAAACTATTGGTGAGTTGAGCATCACAGCACACACCTGAATCTAGACACTGAGGAGCTGAGGCAGGACGGTGAGTTTGAGACCAGCCTGACTACACAGTGAGACAACTATGGAGCAAATAAACAAGAAAGTAAGTCTCTTCGTGGGGCTGAATAGATCTCTGCTTACAGGAAACAGCCACTAATTGTAACTGCTGAATTAGAAGAGGACAGAGCAGGAGACTCACAATTTCCTCAAGACACTGAACGGTCCCGACCGAGGCATCCACTAACAACAAGGACAGGTTCTGGATCAAGGCCTGGGCCGTGGCTCTGTGGGAACAACAGAGATCAGTGGTCACTACAACTGGGAAGCTGGATTCAGCAAACAGGCCGGTAGGTTAGATAAGTGCTCAGAGTAGGCCTCAGCAGAGATCCACTGAGCCTGGCTGGTATGGACCATCCGTGAGTTCAGACCTCCCTAGAAGAACATCCTTCAGGACACTAGGAGACCCCGCGAAGCTGACCTCAGAAAAGTTAGTGAAGACAAGGAAGCCCACGAACCTGGCTGAGTCCCCTTTCGGGCTGAGGTAGAGTTGGCGGTAGGCATTAAGGACAGCTTCCCGGACACCGGGCTCCTTAGACCAGATGAGAGGCAGCATGCGGCGAACCCCAAACAGGGCCTGGGGCACCCCAAATTGGAATACCATCACAAAGAATTCAATCACCTCCTGCACCACTGAGAACAAACACAAATGTCACCCATCTACTTGACAAATATCACACTACCCATAGAACTCCTGTTAGCACAGTAACGTGATTGTGGAGGTCACTGTCATTGTCCCCAAGAATGACTGCTACAATGCCTTCTCATGACTCGGGCTAAACTAGGTAAACTGTAAAATGTTAACAGTGGTAAACACCCCCTGACTTTTAATGGTGCAGGCCATCAGGTGCTGGATGATGGCTCAGTGGTTAAGAGCACTTGCTGCTCTTCCAGGGGACCTGGGTTCAATTTACCAGTACCTATATGGTGGCTCGCAACAAATCCTAACTCCAGTTCCAGAGGATCTGAATCCTCTTTGGTCTCTGCAGGCATCAAACATGCATGTGGTACATAAGGTAAAATACTTATATACATAAAAGTAAATAAGATCTTCAAAATACAATACAGGGCTGAGGATTTAGCTCAGTGGTAGAGCGCTTGCCTAGCAAGCTCAAGGCCCTGGGTTCGGTCCTCAGCTCCGTAAAACAAAAACAAAAACAAAAACCCAAAAAACAATAATAATAAAGGTGAGGGCATCAATAAATACGAGCAGGCAGGACTGTTTTCCAGCCCAAGACCAGCTCTTTCTGAAGAGGAGTCAGACCGACCTGTGGTTGTGTTTTCATACATCATCTTGCTGATGATGCCAATGGCCTCTGTCACCTTCTGGGAGAAGCTGTAGGCATCCTGCAGATACTGCACCAGCATCTCCTGCTTCACCAGCTCATCATTCCTCAGGGATCCCTCAGGCTCGGACACACTGGGAGACTCTTTACTGTCCGTCAGCCCTGGGTCTGTGTCCCCAGGAGATCCCTGTGTGGAAGCTGCAGGGCCTAGGAATTAGAGAGGTACAGGACAGTTTTGCTCAGGTATATGTGGGGAGTCCAGTGGCTACCAACATCCCTGGCTATTTCTTTCAACAATGTGAAGGGATGAAATTAGAACCTGTTCTAAACCACTTTGGTTCATTTCTTAATAGATTCCTGCAGACCTCTCTAGTTTGCACAGGTGCCCTGTCACTGGACTGTTCCCCTTCCAGAGTGGCAGTGTCAACCCCCTCCCGAGCCTCCTTCAGCCCAAGGCTGTGCTTGCTGACTGAAAGGATTACCTTTGAAGATAATTCCCAGGAGATTCAGGAAGCTGTTCTCCTCTAGCTCTGTGTGACTGAAGGGTTCAGACTCCTGGAAGTGGCTGGTGGCTTCTCGAGTCAGAATAATAGCCTGCCTGAAAGAATACCAGCCTGTCACCAATTCAGCACCCAGAAGAGTGTCACTGAAGCCCTCGTAAGGGATCCTACCTCATAAGTCCATTCAGTCCCTACATGCAGCCCCCTAAAGAAAAGGGATAGAGCCGGGCGGTGGTGGTGGCACACCTTTAATCCCAGCACTCGGGAGGCAGAGACAGGCAGATCTCTGTGAGTTTGAGGCCAGCCTGGTCTACAGAGCGAGATCCAGGACAGGCTCCAAAGCTACACAGAGAAACCCTGTCTCAAAAAACCAAAAAAGAAAAGGGACGTCTCATGCTTAAAAAGTTGAGCAGTACCTACTAGGACATCAGGTCCCAAACACCAAGACTTTACTGTGGTCTTCAAGGAACTTGGATCTTTTCTAAGCTTTTAAAATCACAAACCCAGGGCTACCACATAGCTCAGCAGGAAAGGGTACCCACCACATTGTTTAATGCCTTAGAGTTCAATTCCTAGAACCTACATGGTGGAAAGAGAGAATTGATTCCCAAAAGTGGTCCTCTGATCTTTACGTATGCTGTACCCCTGTGCCCACTCTAATAAAAATACACACACAGACACACAGACACACAGACACACACACACACACACACATGCACGCCTGCTCCAAACACTTGTTTAAAAAGCCTGCTGTTTGGAGTCAACAGACTTTCAATAATTTGTTACTTTTATGGCATAACTGCACAGTCAGGTTCTTTTCTTGAAACAGAGTTTAACAATGTATTCAGAATGACCATGAAGTCACCATGACCCAGGCTGCCCTTCAACTCCCAACCCTCCTGCCTTAGAGTCCCTAAATCCTGGCATTACCAACAAGTACTGCTGTCCCATAGTAACGTCTGTGTAGCTGGGCATGGCTGGGAGGCATAGCTCAGCAGCTGAGCATGTGCTAGGCACACACACAAGCTCCTGGGCTTCATGTCTGTCAAGAAAAACAAAAGGGCAGCAGGCGGCACCACAACTGGTAACGTGGTGCTGGGGTTGAAGGCGCTGGGGTTTCCTATGAGGTGAGCTCTCCACCACGTCAGCCACATCTCCATCCCTTTTCACCTTTTGGAGAGAAAGTTCCACTACAAAGCCCTGGCTGAGAGGAAGACTTGCTGTTTAGACCTTGCGAGCTCTGAACCTGCAGCAACCTCCTGCTTCTGCCTCCCGAGTGCTGGGGTTACAGGAACGCACCATCACACCAGGTTCACTTAGCTGGGGTTACAGGCACACACCAGCATACCAGGTTCACTTAGCTGGGGTTACAGGCACAGACCAGCATACCAGGTGCACTTAGCTGGGGTTACAGGCACACACCATCACACCAGGTTCACTTAGCTGGGGTTACAGGAACGTACCATCACACCAGGTGCACTTAGCTGGGGTTACAGGAACGTACCATCACACCAGGTTCACTTAGCTGGGGTTACAGGCACGCACCATCACACCAGTCACTTAGTTGTCTGTGAAGTGCTAGGAGCCAAATGCAGGGCCTTGAACAGACCAGGTAAACTAGGCTAGACCTCCAGGACTGGGAGAGGCTTTTTGTTTTGTTTTGCTTATCGGGCCCTGGGGATTGAACCAAGAGCCTCGTGCATGCCAGTGTTCTACCACTGCCACATCCCCAGCTTCTTTAAACTCTGAGATAGAATCGCATTAAGATACTCAGGCAGGCCTCAGGAATCTTTCCTGACTTAGCTTCCCAAGTAGTTTGGATTACAGGCCTGTGCCATAGACTAGGCTCCTGAGTAGTTTTAAAAACACTTAAGAGTAGAAAGGCAGTTGTGGAGTATGCATTTGGTCAGACATTACTACAGTAAAAATACCTAGCACCTCCAGCAGCAGCATACTTAAGTAAAAATCCTCCCTCCACCCCCCCAGACAGGGTTTCTCTGTTATAGTCCTAACTGTCCTGGAACTCACGCATGAGCCACCACTGCCCGGCAGTACTAATCATTTTTAAGGACTCATCCTAAGTCTCTCAAAGGTTAACTCTAAATCCACACAGACCTGTTGTGAAATAATCTTTTTGTACACTGTGAAGATGTGTCACTCTGGTTTAATAAAAAGATGAATAGCCAATAGCTAGGAAGGATTTTCAGGGCAGAGAGGGTGCTGGGAAGAAGATGGCGGGATTGCCAGCCAGATACAGAGCAAGCAGGATGGGCAGTATGGAGATGAGGTACTAAAGCCATGAGGCAGAAAGTAAATGAACAGGCCGGGCGGTGGTGGCGCACGCCTTTAATCCCAGCACTCGGGAGGCAGAGCCAGGCGGATCTCTGTGAGTTCGAGGCCAGCCTGGTCTCCCAAGTGAGTTCCAGGAAAGGTGCAAAGCTACACAGAGAAACCCTGTCTCGAAAAACCAAAACAAAAAGAAAGTAAATGAACAGAAATGGGCTAATTTAAATTATAAGAGCTAGTTAGAAACAAGCCTAAGCTATCGGCTGAGCATTCATAATTAATAAGTCTGTCTTTTTTGCGTGTGTGTGAGCGGGCAGCCCAAAGGAAAACTGTCTCCACAGCCCTGCAGAGAACACCCTGTCTTTCTTGCACGTACTTGTAGCCAGCTCTGGCCAGCAGCTGTCGGATGCGTGCCTTCACCTCCTCCACAGTCTCTGTATCAGCAATTTGTTCATCTACCTCCTCCTGGGGAAGCTTTAGAAGCTGCTGCAGGGTAGACTTCAATTCTGGCAACATGGCTTCCCACTCCTCCTCTGGGTCTAGGGCTGCAGCTGAATGGGAGTCTGTTTAGTCTCTCTTAGGGTTTGTGACCTCAGGGAGAAAGCAAGCCAGACTCCCGGGGCAGTGGCTACTCACAAGCAGCTGCAGTTCGCCTCTGGGCTTTCATTTCTTGTAATTTCTGGATCTCCTTCTGCAGTGGTCCAGCAAGGTCAGTATCACTGAGCTGTCAAGGTAGGATGCATATAACGTCACTAGGTGACACACTTCCATCTTTGTTTCCACGTCACTCCTCTTTTGCACGCACCATGTTTACCTACCTTGCAGGAGAAGGGGTTATTGGCTAGGAAGCTGGCCAGCAGCTGGATGGCATTTTTACACACCAGCACCGACTTGTCCGCTAGACGTCCCACGGCTAAGGCCACCACTGCCTGGAAACGGGTCAGGGGGAGCACCTGGATGAGCAGAAGGACAATCAGCTCAAATTTAGCACCACCCAAGTGCAGCCTATGCGCCACCTCCAGTGGCTCAACACAAAATCCTAACCTTACTTAAAGTATGGCATTTTGTTTTGATTTTTCTTTGTACTTAATTTTTCATTTTGCATTGTTTGTGGGTATGAACTTGGTAGATGACAATGTCAAGTTTCAATGTCCAAGGGTTGGACACAGCTGTGAGTTTAAATTAAGCTACTCACTCACTCTAAAGAGGCTTTTCTGTGGGATTATAAAATATGTGAGCAGCACCACACTGTAGTCCTTAACTGGAGCAGACACTTTTGTCCTTGGAACATACTACAGTCCTTAACTGGAGCAGGCACCTTGTCCTTGGAAAGGGAAGACTTTTATTTTATTTTTTTAAAAATTTATTTATTTATATATATTTTATGTATGAGTGCTCTGCATATGAACCTGCATGCCAGAAGAGGGCACCAGATCCTATTACAGGTGGTTGTGAGCAACCATGTGGTTGCTGGGAATTGAACCTCTGGAAGAGCGGCCAGTGCTCTTAATCACTGAACCATCTCTCCTGCCCCCATGGCAGACTTTTATTACTGTTAGTAAGAATCTCAAGTCTAGACTCTTTCTTGGGGCAGTTACCAGATTCTTTGTCTATTTAAAAAAACAAACCAAACAAACCAAAACCATTTTTTTGGAGGGTTAGAGAGATGGCTCAGAGGTTTTGAGTACTGGCTGCTCTATCAGAGGACCTGGGTTCAATTCCCATCACCCACATGGTAGCTCACAATTGTCTGTAACTCCAATCCCAGGGAATAAGAGGCCTTTTGGCCTCCACAGGTACTGTACACATGTGGTACATGGACACAAACTAGCAGCACACCCATACACATATAATGAAAATAAAAGAAAACATTTCTTCTTTTCTTTTTAATTGAACGAGGTCTCCTATTGCCCAGCTCTCGTCAAACTTTCTATGTGGCTGAGGATGACCTTGAACTACTGACTCTCCTCCTTCCCAAACTCTCGTATCACAGGCATGCCACATGCTCAGCTAGATTCTCTCTTGACTTTGGCAAGTATACAGAGAAATATTAAGTTTTAGCATAGAGAAGGTTGTTTACCTTCTGTTGAACAATTCGGGTAAAGAGCTGCAAAACACGGCTTCGAACAAAGGAGTTAACATCATGGCCATGAGCTTGCAAGATGTCCAAGAATTGGTCTCTGGTTTCTCGGACCGTTTCTTCTAGTTGGTCACCTTTTAGAACCTGTAGTATCATCTCGGTCATGGCTGCTAGCACAGCATTGCGCATCATGTAATTCTAAGAGAGGGATATAAAGTTGGAGCAAACCTCTCCTTCTATACACACAGTTTTTTCCCTCAACTCCTCTGCCCTTTGTCAAGGTTATGACTGCTTGTACTAATAGGCTGTGACTTTCCTGGCCAATGCCTAGGTAATTGTCCCTAGGGTCACAGGAAGATGATGATGAGTCCCAAGGGGATTTGTATGCTCAGAGATTGTCAAGAAAATAGGTGAGAGCCAAAATCAAAGGCTGGTGATTCCTAGTCTGAAATGCTTGGGACACAGTATTTTGGATTTTGTATATCTATATACACACAGTATCTTAGGGATGAAAATGAAGTCTAAATGTGAAATACATCTATGTTTCAAATACATCACACTTACAGCCTAAGGGTAATCTCAGATACCACCAAGCCTGAGGACCTGAGTTCAATCCCCAAGACCAATGAAGGGAGAGAACCAACTTCCACACATGTACATATCACACACACACACACACGTAAGTGAGTGTATAACTGTTTTTCTTCTGAGACAGGGTCTCACTATGAAGCACTGTCTGGCTTAGGAGTATAAAGAGCAGACTGGCCTCAAATTCACAGTGATCCCCCTGCCTCTGCCTCCTGGGTGCTGGGATTAGAGATGTGTGCTATATCCGGCAAATAATATATATAAAAAACAAAATCAGATCTATCCATCAATGCACATTTGAGAAACATTTCTTATTGTCCTTTATATGAAGTCATAAAATGTTGCGGGATATTTGATCACACTGTGACCTTCTGATTGGTTTAATAAAGAGCTGAAGAGCCAATAGCTAGGCAGGAAAGAAAAAGCAGGACTTCCGGGCAGAGAGGAACTGGAGAAGGAATCTAGGCATGTGAAAAAAAATTGCCAGCAAGACACGGAGGAAGCAGGATGGGTGGTATGAAGGAGAGGTAACAAGTCATGTGGCAGAGCATATACTAAAAAATATGGGTTAATTTAAGTTTTAAGGGATAATTGGAAACAAGCCTAAGCTAAGGCCAAGCTTTCATAATTAATAAGTCTCTGAGTCATTATTTGGGAGCTGATGGTCCAAAGAAAGACTCGTTACAATAAGACCTTTGAGCCTTATGAATAAGCATTCTCTTTCCTTCCTACTCCTTACAGACACAGAAGAGCAGATCGGCCTTGGTGCCAAGAAATCTGTTATGTAATCTGGTAGAGAACAGGGCAGGGGACTCCCTCCACCTAGGCCAAGAGTCAGAGAATAGAGCCTCACACAAGAAGTTAAAGAAAATTAGATCAATGAATAGACTGTCTTTGACGTTTCCCCAGGAACCCCACGCTAGTCTGGGAAGAGGC
>CABHPP010113402.1:17367-28893 GCA_902168425.1 Peromyscus attwateri
GGGGGCAAGAGGCTCCAGCCCAAGGACTGGATGAGACTGGGAACCAAAGCTGAGTCACTCTCACTAGACAGGTGTGGAATGGTCATCTCCTCTACCACAACTGCACAAAACCATACAACTCAAGTGATATGAAAACAAGATTCATAAAAGGGCTCCTTATGTGCGTCTCTGTAGAAAGTGCCACAGTGATAAATCTAGACAACCTCTTTGTATTTTTGGAGACAGTCTTCCTTTGTAGCTTAGGCTAGGATCCTCCTTTCTCAGCCCTCTGGGTCTCAAGCTCCAGGGTACACTTCCACTGACTAACTGAAAGCTACTTTCTTTCTCAAGAAACATCCTTAAAGCCAGGAGTGGGCACACAAGTTTGTAATTCCAGCGCTCGGAAAGTAGAGGTATGAATTCAAGGCCCGCTTTGGCTAAACAGCAAGTCTGAGACGAGCCTAGGCTGTGAAAGACACTGCAGGGGGAGAGGAGGGGAAAGAGAGAGAGAAAATGAATATGAGCCTTGGCTAGGCATGGTAACACACCTAAAATTCTGGAACTTGGGAGCTAGCCTAGGCTACATGGCAAGCTCCCTTTCTTTCTTACTCTGTGGTGTATATATGTTTGATGTGTGTGTGTGTGTGTGGTGTGTGGTGTGTGTGTGTGTGTGTATGTGTGTGTGTGTGTGTGTGTGTGTGTGTGAGCACGCAGGCACCATGGAACATTTGCAGAACTCAAGGGACAACCCTGAGTGTCAGTCTCTGCCCTTTTCCCCTGTACAAACTTACATGCAGGTAAACACTCATACACATAAAAATTATAAAAAAATTTTTTTAAGGGAACAAATTTTTCAACTTTTAGCCCATATGCTTATTAGCACGTATAAGTCCCTGGGTTGTTACCCAGAACCACATTAAAGTGAAGAGAGAGAGATTGATTTCAATAATGGGCTTAGAACCCCTAGACAAAAATCTGTGATTCTCTGGACTACCTACCTCTCCATCCAGATGATCTAGCAAAATGCACATGCTGGACATGAGGACAGCTGGGACTCGCTCCGCTAGCTCAGTGAGGAAAGCTGCAAAGCCCTTGGCCCCGGCTGTGTCTCGACTCAGCTCCTGTGGACCCTTCTGCCCTATCTCTCTATCAGGGGAGAAAACACAGATGTGACGAGAAAGCTCAACTAGTGAGTTCCCAACAAGGGAGGCCAAGACAGGCAGCTAGCACATGAAGGAATCCAACATCCCATGGAGGAAGGGCCTCTAACCTTCCTTTACCACCCTGCCCCGGGAAAAATGGGAGTTCCGAGGAGGAGGAGGAGTCACCTTACGATCTCCCCCACTATGCTCTTCATTCCGTAGTCTGTGGCCCACAGACTCACAGCGGCCACCAGTACAGACGGCAGGTGTTCAAAGTGCTGCAGCATCTGGATGATCTTCACAGTCGCACCTGTGAAGCACCCACACGCAGTATTCAGGGAGGAACGGCAGAGCCAGGGCAGGGGCAAGGCGGAAGGCAACTTACTGAGCATGTGATTGTAACGGACCAAGGCCACCCCAAGCAGGTGTGCTATGGCTTCCCTGGTGGGGCGGTTCTTCTGGTGACTAATGGTGGGATTCTCCAAAAGCCGGTAGCAACAGCCAGTAACCAAACTTTAAAAAAAAAAAGATGGACAGAAAGACATCAGCTATCTGGAGTCAAGTCACTGGCAGCCCCCTCACTCATTCTGTCCCTACTATGTCCAAGATCAAGGTTTCTTCCAGTCTAATCAAGATGCTTTAGAGAAAGCAATCCCGAGGGGAGTCTTACTTTGGATCAGCAAATTTCAGCCAGTTACCATGCCAACAAGAAACCAGAATAGATGATCAAGATGGTAGGGCAAGGTAGACTTCTCATTGTTAAAAATGGTCGGTCCAGTCTTCAACAGACTTTTCATTTACGTCTGCTGTAACTAACTGTTACTTTCGCTTTGATTTTAGTGTGTGTGTGTGTGTGTGTGTGTGTGTGTGTGTGTGTGTGTTCCTGTACGTGTATGTTGAGGCCCGAGGTGGACCTTGGGGTTCAGTTCTCAGGAGCTGTTTGCCTTGGTTTCTGAGACAGGGACTCTCACTGGGACCCGGGTTCACTGAATAGCCTGGGCTGGCTGCTCACAAGTCCTGGAGATCTGCTTGTCTCCACCTACCCAACACTGTGCCATGTTTGGTTTGGACATGGGTGTTAAGGATCACACCTAAGTCCTCGTGATTGCATGGTAAGCATTTACACACTGAGCCACCTCCCCAGCCACTGTTTATTTCGAGACAGGCCTCAGGATGTCTCTATGTCAAGGCTGCCCTTGAACTCACAGACACCCGACTCTGCTTCCTGAGTGCTGGGATTACAGGTATGTGCCACCATGCCTGGCTACTTAGTTTTTGAGACAAGGTCTTGCTATGTAGCTTTGGCTGCTCACAGTATAGCCTAACTGGCCTTGAACTCTTGGCAAACCTGCTTCAGCCTCTCAAGTTCTGGCATATAGGCATGTACCACCATCCTAGCCACTTTCTCCTTCAAACACACATTTCTTTTGGCTTCCAGACTCTGGACCCCTGTCTCAGATTCTTGGGCTTCCTCTCATCTCACTCTACTGGCCATCGAGTACCTTAGTATACAGTCCTGGATTTGTGCTCTCTCCAAGTTACTCATTTAGTGACCTCATTCAGTCTTCAAGGATTTAAGCACCATTACATCCCAAAGGTGTCTCTTTAGCCTACACACGCCTTCCTTCCAACAGCTGAATCTAACATTACTCAGATGTCTAACAAGCAGCTCAAACTGCATGTCCAAAGCAGGACTTCTGATCTTCCCTGCCAAACAAATACCCCCAACCTCCCTATACCTCCATTATCAGCAACTCCTTTTTCCAAATGCTCGGGCCACAACCCTGGGAGAGCCATCCTTGACTGCACCTCCCTCATATTTCATACCCAATCTGTCAGCAGATTCTGTAACACAAGAAAAAGAATCCAACTACTTCTCCCCATCCCCAGTGCCATTCCATGGTCTTGTCTCAATTACCGGAACTGGTGACGGTGACTGGTTTCCTACTTTCTCTGCTGTTCCTACAGTCTATTTCTATTCCATAATCAGAATGACTCCATGAAAGTACAGCTACAAACCTCACAGCCCTGCTTGTGAGTGGCCCCATCGGACACTCTGAGTATAGATCAAAGTTGCCATGTGGCTTATCAGGCCCTGCAATGTGGCCTGACCCAGCAGCCGACTCTCACCCTCTCTCAGCAGCCACTCAGACCTCACTACTACTGGTATGTCGAGGGATATTTGATCACATCGTGTGAAGATGTGTTGCTGTTTTACCTCACCTACCTACTGCACCTTCTGATTGATTTAATAAAGAACAGAATAAGCAATAGCTAGACAGGAGAGGATAGGCGGGACTTCCGGGCAGAGATAGGAACTCTGGGAAGAATGGGCGGAGGGGGGCGAGTTTCACCAGACAGACACAGAGTAAGTGGAAATGGAACTTTTTATACTGAGAAGAGGTAACGAGCCACGTGGCAGAATGTAGATGAATTTAAGTTTTAAGAACTAGTTGGGAACAAGCCTAAGCTAAGGCCAAGCTTCCCTAGTTAGGACGGACTACACAGGTGCCTGCTGGACATGCTCCTCCTTAGGGTCTCTGGACTGGCTCTTCCTCTTCTTATTCTTGCTGTTTCGTGTATTCGCACATCTCTAACTAACTTCCTCTGGATCTCGGCTAAAATGTCTCCACCTCAAAGAGGTCCTGCTGGGACAGCTGACTTAAAAATCACAACCCTGCCCCACCAAATTTCCTAGCCCCTTCCTCCATTTTGCTCCAAATTAATATATCACAATACATGCTACATATTTTCCTTATTTTAAACATTGCCAGCCAGGAGTGGTAGCTCATGGCTATAATTCCAGCATTTGGGAAGTTTGAGGCAAGACTGAGTTCTAGGCCTGGACTATAATAGTAAGTTCAAGACCAGCTGGGCTACACAGCAAGACCAGCCTAAAAAAAACAACTCCCCCCTAAAAGCACAAACAACAACAACCACCCAAAACTGCCTTCTATTCTGAAATATAAAGTGTCTATACCCACCACACACCTAGGGGATTCTTAGTAAGTACATTCCACAAATATAGGTATTAACAATGAGAAATTCATTGTGGTGGCACATACCTTTAATCCCAGTACTTGGGAGGCAAAGGCAGGTAAACCTCTGTGAGTTCAAACCCAGTTTGGTCTACCTAGAGACTTCCAGGCCAGAAAGGGTTGCACAATGAGACACTATCTCACAAAGTAACAAAACAAAACAAAGGAAAAAAAAAAGATGTATCTAGCAACAGGACCTCATTCCTCAGAGCTTAAGGTCATCTGCAGCTATCTTAACTACCCACCTGACAAATTCTTCTTCAATTACGGAGTGGTTCCACAGGTGACGAATGTCCAGCTGGAGTAGCTGTGTTAAAAGCTGGAGAACTGTTTGTCTCTCTTCCTCCCAGTCAAAGCCAAGGGCTGCCTTCGCCCGGGCCCTCTTCCCCTAAAGTGATCACATAGACATTTGGGGGTGGGGGTCAGAGAGTAAAGATCATCACAGTCTGTGTGCCCAACTATCCAGTATCAAGGCAAGGCTAGGCAGTACCCTAGAGGATTACAAGTTCTAGAATGCACAAGAACTATTGTCAGGAAGGAGATCTGGCACTTGAGTACTTCCTCCTACACCCCAAGCAAGAACAGTAAGCATCCTAGAATCACTGGCTTCTTCCCCATCAGTTCTTACCCCTCGTATAAAATGGGCCAACATTCCTACTTACCTTCCCACCCACGTCCAGGTCGATGAGGCTTGTCCGGCTGGTCATATTTTCAAAGGACTCCAAGAGGCGTATCAGGGCATAGCAGTTCATTTTGAGGGCATTTAGATGGGCACTTCTATCTGATACACTCAAAGTTGCATCATCCAGGATGGATGGAAGTTCCTGGGAGTGGCAGGATACCACTGTGAGGGGCAGAATCTGGGAGTTGGTCTCATTGACTTTCCTCATGTACCCCAACTTCTAAACACTTAGCACTTGTAGCCATCAGATTACCAAAGATCTGTGTGTCATCTCTCAGTGGCCATGACACAGCTAAGTCCTTTGGGACCCCTGACCCTTGTATCTTGAATACAGCCTGTTCCTACTTTCATTCCAGTTACCACAATTCTCCTGGCAACTGCAGAATCACCCCTACTGGAGTGAGGTGACTCCAAAGTAGGAAAATTTGTGTTGGTCCGCCCTTACAGTGAACGTACATTACTCTGTATCGACCACCAAGATTACAGACCGGAATAGGTCAGAGTTCCCTGGACTTAGCCGAACCAACTGAATCACAACAGCCTTGATATCATCACATGGCTGAGAAAATGTAGGAAATGCTAATCATAACAAACACCTTCCAGCCCCTACCCCCAGGCCCACAGACACCTTTTATCAGGAATTCCAGGGTATCTTCCTTGAGGCCAGGATCTATACTTCGAAAGTGACTATGAGGGAAAGAAAGTGTGGGAGTGAGACAGCAGCCTGCAGAGCCCATTCTCACAGACCAGATCTAAGGAATCGAACACGTGGAAATACTCGTAACACTGTCAAATAAACATGGTGGAAGCTGGATAAACGCTCACTACGGATATCAGCACCCAGAACCAATTATCAGTGAACCTATAATCTGGAATTTACAAAACATGCAAAAATCAGAGAACTAGCCACCAGTTCTTTCAGAAGCCCCAGCCGTGATTCCACTTACTGTAAAATGCTGTAGACTGTATCGAAGTGCTCCAGTATAGCGAGGGGTCCCCGAGCTCGGAAAGCAGACTGAAAGGCTAGAAAACAAAGGGCGCTGTTTAATTTAAGAGGAAAGACAGGATTTTTGGTCAATCTACTTCTATGCAGAAGACATTTAGTTGACATGTTTCCTGAATCTTCAATCTTTGTCTTTCATGATCTAGTTTTTTTTTTTTTTTTAAGACAGGGCTTCCCTGTGTGGCTCTGGCTGTCCTGGAGCTCTCTCTGTAGACTCTGCCTCCTGGAGTGCTGGGATTACAGGCATGCACCACCACTACCTGGCTCATCTATTATATCAAAAGGTGGATGATCAGTCTGATGTGGTGGCATATAGCTATAACCTCAGCAATTCAGGAGGCTGAGGCAGGAGGATTAAGAGTTGCTATCACCAGGGGTTGGTGGCGCACACCTTTAATCCCATCGCTTGGGAGGCAGAAGGCGGATCTTTGTGAGTTAAAGGACAGCCTGGTCTACAAAGTGAGTTCTAGGACAGCCAGAGCAACACAGAGAAACCCTGTGTCAGGGAAAAAAACCAAAACAAAACAAGAATTGCTACCAGAGAGACCCTGCCATTAAACAAAATCAAAACCACAAGCAAAGAGGCGCTATCTAACACTGACACTAACTGTTGCCAGTTCTCCACTGTAAGATTTTTTTTCCTTACATACCACTCACTTATTTCACAAGTCCATAAAGGACTGCACACATGACAAGGTCAGTGATGCAGCAGCCATCTACTCTATGATGACTACACAATAACAAAACTGCCCAATGACACAGGTCTTAGAATGTATCCTGTTAAACTATGTAACAGTATCTTGTAGAAAATAAGTTTGAAATTATTCTACTCTTGCTTCAATCTCATTCTTGTAAAGGTAAGCACCCGCAGATTTTTCTTGCCTGACACAAATATTACTTTGGTATTTGCTGTTATTTTCTATTTCCATTACTGTTTCTATACCTACTTATGTAAATCCTATGTAAGAATAGGTTGAGGGCCAGGTGGGCGTCTATCCCTTTAATACCATCCCTGAGGAGGCAGAGGCAGGCTGATGTCTGTGAGTTCAAGGCCAGCCAGGGTTACATAGTGAGATCTCAAAAAAAAAGGAGGGGAGGGGAGCTGAGGTGATCATGTACAAGACCTTAAATGTCCTTAGTGGTGTTCTTTCCTATCACCAAAGACAGGCTGTCTCTTTCCCTTTTAATTATGTATGAAACTGTTCACTGGGCACTCCTTCATCACGGCCTTGTGCTCTGGAAATACTTTGACTTCTGCTCCTTTTCTTTCAGTAATGCCTTACTTCCAGTTGTTATGAGCACATATTCATTGTACAAAGGTTTGGTTATATTTTCTTCTTTTGTGGGCGGGGGACAAGGCCTCACAATGTCAATCAGGCTGGCCTTGAACCCACAGAGGTTGGCCTACCTCTGCCTCTCCAAGTGCTGGGATTAAAGGCATGCACCACCACACCTGGTACATTACATTTTCACACACAAATATCATGACTTTAGTCATGTTCACCACATTTCTATCATAAAAACAGGGAATGTTTCACAGGCCAAGCTTCTTCCTGTCTCATCCCAACTTTGGCACATGTGCTGCTGCTAAAGTGAGCATTCTCCTACTTCCTCACACCACAAGGTGGTCCAGGTTTACCTTATACTTTCCTTGGCCCAGTGCTGGAATCAACAGTTCTTGGTGGAGTCTCATTGTATAGGAGAACAGTTTATAAAAACCCAAGCTCTAGGCACTGGATAGATCACTGTTCATTCTGGTGGATAGTCCCAGCCACTAGAGAGGCTGAGGCAGGAGGATCGAAAACTCAAAGCCTCATTCGGCTACAAAGTTAATTCAAGGCTAGCCTAGGCAACTTAGCAAGACCATGTCAAAATAAATAAAAAGGAGGCTGGTGATGTAGCTTGGTAAAGCAGTTATCTGGCATGTGCAAAGCCCTTGGATCAATCCCCAGTCCTGAAAAAAGAGAAACCAACCCAGCAGATGAGAAGGAGGGGCAGGAAGACCAGGAGTTCAGAGCCATCCTCAGCAACATATTCATTAGAGACTGATCTGGGCTGTGAGACCTTGTCTCAAAAAAATTAGAAAAACAAAAGAAAGAAAATCACAAGACAGAAACGCCTTTTCCCATTTCTAAACTTCAAAGCCAGGAGCTGCCACCTCCAATAGGAAGAAGCTGGGGTCACTAAGCAACTCTGGTGTTGTCAGCAGTCAGATGAACTGGGGTGTTTTTCCTGTCTTTCTAGAAGAGGAAAGTGAGACACACAGAGAAATAACTTGTTTAAGATCAGAGTGGCAGAGCAGTCAAACCCAGGCAGACTGGCTCCAGTAGCTTCCGTCTATATGTAGCTCTAGAGCAACCCAGTGTGAACCAGTTCTAAGAAGTACAGAGGCACTGTGGGGTCTGACTGATACTATACAAGCTGTTTTTAGTCTTTCATAGACTTCAGGAGGTAACTACATTGTGCATACAATCAGAAGCCACACTGTCAATGAAGAACCAAATATATGGTATTCCTACTCGGTTACAATGGAGCTGAAAACTTCCTATTGCCTAGTGATGTTGTAGCCATTGTTACATTTGCACTATTATTAATAACATTAAATATTTGCATTGTTGTGGTGCAAACACACTCACTCCACACTTCACATCCTGTATGTGTGGCACAGACAGTTATGAGCAGTATATAATTCTTGATAATAAAGGACTGTGCTGCCGGTTATGTAACTGCTTAACTGTTATTCCGGGTGTCTTCCTACTTACACATTGACTATAAAGTGCTAATGCTGTGCTACTCTGACAGCAGCCTCATATACCTTGTCTCTTATTTTCTCTTGTGTTTTTGATTTCTGTTTTGGAGACAAGGTCTGACTCTGTAGTCCAGTCTGGTCTTGAACTTTCAGCAATCCGCCTGTTTTAGCCTCCCAAGTGCTGGGATTACAGGTGTGCACTACCACATCTGGTTTTATTTGGTGGTGGGGATTAAACCTAGGGCTTTGTGTATACTAGGCATGTAGTGTGGAGCAGGCTATACCATTTTAAAAGCTTGTATGTGTATACTCTATAATGACGTTTCATGATAATGAATCACCTAGCAACAGGCCTCTCAAAATGCATCTCCCACATGCATTTGTTACTGACAAGTGACTATTTTGTGTGTTACTGCAGCTCTTTCTCCTTTATTCCATTTCTTGGTCCAGATTCAAGAGTGTTTCCTAAGAAAAGGCAAGTCAAATACTATCACTGCCTACAATTCCTTTTTTTTTTTTTTTGGTTTTTCGAGACAGGGTTTCTCTGTGTAGCTTTGCGCCTTTCCTGGAGCTCACTTGGTAGCCCAGGCTGGCCTCGAACTCACAGAGATCCGCCTGCCTCTGCCTCCAGAGTGCTGGGATTAAAGGCGTGCGCCACCAACGCCCGGCTACAATTCCTTTTTTTAAACTTTCCTCATTCATCGTATGCAGATTGGTGTTTTGCTTGCATATCTGTGCGCCACACGCACAAGTTACAGTCAGTTGTGAACTGCCATGTGGATGCTGGGAATCAAACCTGGGTCCCCTGGAAGAACAGTTGGTACTCTAACCTCTAAGCCATCTCTCCAGCCCCCAGCCCACAATTCTTAATTTTACCAGGACTTGACATTGCCGCATGGTAAGGGGTAGCAATACAAAATACTAGAGTAACTAGGTTAATAAAGACTGTTTCTTGAATAATCCAGGGAGGGCAGCCCAGTACATTTTGTATCATGACTTCCATGCAGTGCTACCAAAAAAAAAAAAAAAAGTAGGGAATAGGAAAGACATTCCCTGCCCTGATGGCCTGATAGACCATCACAGTGCTGTAGAACAGAAATAGAATAATTACATATGGGATGTTCGTCTACTGAAGTTCACTGCTAGCCATGGAGTCTTACCTCTAAGTTGGGATGGAAGATGCTTGACGGGCAGTACCTCTTGAACAACATACTGATTCACACCTCCACTTTTCAGCAACTCCTCTGGAGATAAGGGCAGATGGAATTCAAAGTTTTGGGGAGACATCCTTCTCTCATCGGTTCACAGGCCTAGAAGTCAAACAGCAAAAAAGTCAGTCTAAACTGGAAGTTTTCAACCTGTGGGTCTTGAGCCCTTCACAGGGGTCTCCTAAGACCATCAAAAAAACCATGTTTTATAACAGTAGCAAAACCACAGTTATGAAGTAGCAATGAAATAATTTTATGGTTGGGGGGTCACCACAACATGAGGAGCTGTATTAAAGGGTCGCAGCATTAGGAAGGATGAGAACCACTGCTCTAAATCTAAAAGTGTTTTGTTTTTTATTATGTGGCAAGAGCATTTCTTTCTTCTTCTTCTTCTCTTTCTTTTTGGGTGGTGGTGGTGGTGGTGGTGGGGTACTGGGAATCAAACCCAGCATCTTTGTATGCTAGGCAGTTATTTTATTACTATAAATATACTGAGCTATAACCCCAGCCTCAGAAATTATCTGGTTCAATTATTTCCCCCACTTTCAATATATAATGTTTTTCAGCCTTACAACAAGCTACTAACATTATCTTGTAAGATACAAGATCAGAGCCAAGCAAAGTAGCACACGGTTATATTTATGTTCCTGGTACTCAGGATGCAGTGGGATGGAGTTCAAGGCTAACCTCTGCTGCATGGTCTGGGATACAGGAGACCTCCACCTCCCACCACCCCCCTCCCCACTATAAGAGCAACCCTAGATGAGAATCTAATTCTTGTTACTACTCTGCCACTAGGTCACGGAGTCCCCATGGTCTCATCTCTAAAATGGTGTTATTCTGGGGATCAAATGAATCAAGGGTTAAAAAATTTCTTAAAGAGCTGGGTGGTGGTGGCTCACACCTTTAATCCCCAAAACAGCCAGGACTGCTTCACAGAGAAACTCTGTCTTGGGGAAAAACAAACAAACAAACAAACAAAAATTGTTAAAGAGCAGGGTGTGGTGGTACATGCCTATAAATCCAACCCTTGGAAGGTTGAGGCAGGACTGCTGAACTAATGAGTTAGAGGCCAGCCCGTGCTGCAGTGAGTACTAAGCTGCCAAGGATTATCTCAACAAAACAATTTTTTTTTTTTCCGAGACCGGGTTTCTCTGTGTTTTGGTGCCTGTCCTGGATCTCACTCTGTAGACCAGGCCGCCCCGAACTCACAGAGTTTAATCCCAGCCTGTGCGCCACCACAGCCCGGCACAAAATAAAAATTTAAATATTAATGAACTGTTAAGTGACAATCAGTGTGTACAAACAGCCTTATTGTTTCCATTTTAAAGTGAAACGATCCTTATAGAAGGTCTCATTCAGCACCGGGGTTCCTGGACGTAGGATTAAAGAACATTTAACATCTTTACTCATCCTGTGCCTGATTCTGTAGTCTCCTAATCTCGGTCATACGGGGTGTATAACGAAACAACCAAGTTTACAGATTGGGTAGTAAGGTTATGCGATCTGCCCATATCACACATTCCGTTTCTGATCTGTCAGACTCACTGCCACATTGGATTTCAAGGACATCCCTAGCAGACAACGCTGCCGACCGCACACTGGCAAAGGCTGCGTCACGTCCCGGACCTGATTTCCTCAGCCTTCCACTTCCCCGCTTCCCACCCCTACCACACCTCACCTGGACCCCGGGACCCCGCTCACCCGCCGCTTCTTCGACTGAGG